>CABFWB010005337.1:0-21270 GCA_902151455.1 Timema bartmani | reverse complement strand
AGTTAGCGGGTGTAAGCAGATCAGAGCAGTGTCCCAGCCATTAATATTGTGGTATAAAAACGCGAGTCTTAAATGAGTAAAGTGCATACCATATTATTTGTGGAGTTGCAGAACACGAAAATAGCCGGTCCTGACACAATACTTTGGAAAGTTGTACGATTCGAACGACAGCCTGCATTGCATGTAGCATAGATTACATTCATTAATGGATAATACTATGGTAATTTATGATTAAATATTATAATTTATTTTTTCAAGCACCATCTTTCAAAGAGGTATTTCAATTTTATTTTAATCTGGTGTTTTTTTAAGCATCACGTCTTACTACCCGTTCAGGTTATATTTAAGGATTATGGAGATTTCAATTTAGAGGAAGTTTACCTGCATTTGCGTGAAAAGAGCGTAGAAACCGTTTAGGAAAACCACCCTCAGTGCACCAAACTGGGATCGAACCACGAGCATTCCATCCTCAGCAGTTTAGTATATTGCGAGAGTAGCACCTTAGACAATGTGGCCACCGAAGCGAGTAATATAGTGTAGTTGGCATTTCAAGGAGAGGGGTAGCGGGGGTTCCAAGCCCTCTGGATAACCCAACAGCCCCGTTTCTTAGCTGCATACCCTATTTTCTGGGATACCAAACAGAAAGCAGTTTTGATTGGAAGGAAGATTAGTTGGCTCCTAGAATCAGGATTATAAATAATTAAGGCCTAGTAGATATATTTAGATATCTATTAAATATAGACATATAAATGTATATAAAAAATAAACCTGTAACGTTAATTATATTTTGTATCCCACTCGTATATTGAAAGATGAAAGTCAGGATGTAAAATGTAGGCTATAAGAAGTAATATTTCAGTACTGGTATGGCGATAACAAAGAATAGAAGGCAGACCTAGTTGGAAAAGTGGTAATTACTTGTGAAAGCACAAAACATGTAGAGCCGTGCAAAATTTGGCCTACAGTCTACTCTCATCCTTTATATACCGGTATCGTCCACTTTTTCCATGAATTATTCATTGGCATGCATACTAAGTTAAAAACATCTACCTGCACATTAATTTAAAATAAAATGTTACCAACATAAAACCATTTTAAGCGCTTAAAAGGGCCGTCTACCATAGCGTTGAAACGTATTGCAATACTTTAATAAATCTTGCATTGTTTAGGAAGGTGTTTGTTATTCAAAAATATGGCTCAAACTAGGATGTAGGTAAGCGTAAGTTATCAACATTTCTCAAACATATTAAAAACCTTTTATTTAAAGTTTAGGATATGTGTACACAGTCGACAAAATATATAAACAATTTTTTGCCGCTATAATGTGTTCAATAAGTTTGAATGTAAGTATGTACACAGGCAACGACACGACAAAGCTGTGTTTCGGCAGTTGAGAAGAGTTGTGGAGCGCCACAACATTGCGATGACTTATTTGTTTTACGAGTTGGATGCGCCTAGTGCAAACAAATGGACACCGGCGACAGTTCTGTCGTCGCTCACCAGATTGTGCTTTGAGCAGCCCATGACTTCAGTTCAGTCTAGTTTTGGAACCGCATATAGTGCCTATCTATCGTCCGATCGTGTTCCTTCTCCAATTGGTTTCCTGCTGAGCAATTGACTGTCCAACTAGAGCCAAAAGTTCACCAAAACTGGAAACAGCCATTCTATAGTAGGAAAAAACTTATCGGAATAATTCCTATAACACTCAAAACTTGTATAAAACGTTCCAAGTGAAAGTCTTTCACTGTAAACGGGGTGTACCTAAAATTGACGTTCGGGTCCTCGTCGTTTTCTATTGCAGGCTACAAGAGCAAAAATAGCACCTACTTATTCTACGACCATTATGATAATGGATGTAAAATATGTTTATGGAACTTTTGTTTTTCCTGGCAACAAATATGTTCCTTGTGAACACACACACCAATGACGCGACTGTTTCGTCGTTCATCTGTTGCTTTGCAGTTGCTAGCCAGAAAGGTAGAGACCAAAAAAAAGTGTTTAGACAATTTGTTGCCTGTGTACACATGGCCTTAATGTTTGATAAAGTTAAACTGACTCATTTTGAACAACATTTTAGGATAAAAGTTACAGTTCTGAGGTGATAAGTCTAGTCTAACAGGGTCACAATAGAACACGATATAAGATAAGGATTGTCTTTAAGATTTTGAAACTTCAAAACAGCCATTCCTATCAGAAATACCAAAGCGTGCGGATATTTCTCTACGCGTAAGCGGCGTCCTGAAGGTGGGCATGTATACTCCATTCACAGTAGGAGTTACTCTCTGAGAGGTATTTTTTCCTACCAAAATCCTACTATATAATAGCTTTCTGGTAGGGAAAAAGGCCTTTCAGAAAACAATTCCTACGCTGAACAGACTTTATGTAGAGAACGTGAGAAAACGCCAGTGTTTTTGCAGTTTTTATAGCAAAACATTTATTTGGTCAAAATAAAATATTGCTCTAGTACAAATATAGTTTAATTTTCTTCACATGATGATATCAACAGTTGTTGAATATCTGTCATGAGCATAGCGGTATTAGATGACAAACTTTTAAAATGAAGAGGAAAAGTTGTCATTAAATTCCCAGACACCCTTGACCGATATTCAACAACTGTTGATATCACCACGTGAAGAAAATTAAACTCTATGTTTCTACTGGAGAAATATATTATTTATTTTGGCCAAAATAATGTTTTGATATAAAAACTTAAAAATCACTGGCCCGTTCTCGCGTTCTCTACCATCTTAAAGTTTTTTATTTATTGTTTAAGTTTAAAAAAAAAAGACTATCCTAATTTTGTAACTTAAATTATAAATTAATTGAAGCTAAGTATAAAATATCATAGCTACATACAAACTGTATCTGCAATATACAATCCATCAAATCGACTTGGAAGAAAATAAAGTATAAAAGAAAATAAATAGTAAAAAGAGGAGAAAAAATAAACACATTAAAATATAGGAGGACTTTTAGAAAAGAATAATATAAAAGTAAGGAAAGAAATCTGGACACATTATTAACTGAAACGGAAGTGAAAAATTTAAGAAACAGAAAAACCCAGGATTGCAAATAAATTGTTTACATAAACAAATTAAAGATTACCGGTACACAAGGCTTTGAAAAAGAGTAATTTCCAGACAAGTGCTTGCCGAGTCGACCTACAAAAAGACCAAAATATTAATAGAAAGAGCAAACAAACTCCAAAAGAAAATTTGAAACACAGAAAAATCTTTAATAATTTCATTCTTTGATTTAGAAAAACTTAAAATAAAATAATTTATTTTGTAAATAATTTTATAAATTGGGATAATATAATGAGAAAAGCCACTGCGATTAAATCATATGTGGATCCAACGCCCTCCTCCCAGGGAAACTGTTCGGGTTTCATAAACTCAAAACTCACTGTTATCGGCAGTCCATTCTATTGCGAATTCTACGTCTTAGACCATGTGACCATTATTGTGATTATAGTAGGCCTATCAAATGATAAAGCAGTAGAATAGCATATTAATAACATTGAAAACAAAACACGGACTACTAGCACAGTATTTACAATCAACTAAATAAATAAATTAGGTCAATGATTTATTGATTATAATTTCGTGACCTTAAAAGTTTAACTAAAACCTTCAAACTTAAGCACAAGGTCCTTCTCTCCTTCCCCTAAAATATTATATTATTTATATTGAGGCAATCATTTTGTTTTTCGTTTGGTACATATTGTTGCATGCCAAGAGTTTTCTTTTATTTTTTCGTTTAGTCTCAATAAAATGTAAAGAGCTATATTTATTGTCATTGGAGAGGTCAACTTTATGTCTGATCCTACCCCTCCCCTTCCATTTCAAAACATCACGTTTGTATTACCTTCTGTTTAACGACATTTTCATTTGTTCCCTTTTGGTTGGCTATCAGATGCGTTATCTGCAATATACAACCGCCTGTCTCCAGAGAGAGAAAAACACCCTCACATTTGCTAGACAAATTTATTTTTGCGCTTCTCTTTTATTTATTTTTTAAAAGCGAACAACATGAGTAGTGTTGTGTATTTTCTTATACATTTTTCTTTTCCTTCTTGGCTAGTATCAGACTTATCATGTGCCTAGAGCGGAAAATGTAAGATATTTTAAAGTTCAAAATCAAATTTCAATCATGTGATAAACCATAACGATAAAAAGTGTTCGTTCATTAAAATGTTTGCTTGCTTAAATGCCTCGTCATCTATTTGTTTTGGTTGGATGCTACATGCGAGCTATTACATTTTGATACCGTTAGTTGGCAGCATTGTAATTTGTGAGCGTTATTTGCCAAATAACGTGGGTTTTAATTAATGCCCTTGTTGTGATTCTCAGTTAGGTGCAGTAGATTACAAACTCCCAACGGTTATTAATTATTATTGTTTTCGACATTTAAAAAGCAACATTTCTTGTAAAACCGCCCTTGAACATGTGTGTATTTATGTCACTTCTCGGGCCTCTCGAAATCCAAGCTCAGCCCTCCTGGCCTTTGTCTTTGTAACGCCGACTATAGATTTGAAGAATTTGACTTTTATCACAAAATAAGAGCTAAAGTGATAGTTATTTAAGGAACTGCATTACAATTATATGTTATGTAATAAAATATTTTTAAAAATACATTTATTTTTTATTGGTTTTAAACAAATAATTTACATGTTTTGTTGTTGTTTTAATCTGTATAAGGTAAGTGTCTCCATTTACTCACTAAACTCTTTTGTTTGGTTATAAGTATTGCTCACCTATGTATTTATTATTCTAAACGTTGTCGTCTCCATATGTATTACTCAGTGCTGGCCCGTTATAGGTCTTGTGACTTGTTCAGCACTTTAATAAAGGAATTTGAAATTATATATTGTTCTTACTATCTTCCTACATCCCTATGGTCACTGCTGATTGGTCTTGTGTTTATTCAAGTTTTTATGTTCAAACTGATACCAAATATAATCAGAACAAAAAATAATCGTACAATTTCAAATTTATACATTTACTATTCAAAGTTATTTTAAAGTTTACGAAATATTCTCCCACTCTTAGTTATTATATAAGAAAGAAACATCATTCTTCGTCAAATTAGAAAAACAAAACAAATAATGGTAAATGTTACTCATGATTCTTGCAATTTCAAACATTATTCAAAGTCAGTGGCGTGTGGTCAATTCTGGACAAAGGGAAGCAATGAGGCTACAAAAAAGGAGGGTCTGACGGGCCCTAGTTTAATTGGAAGCCCACAGTGGTCTTTTTTTTTAGTTAAAATTATTATGGGGAAGAAATGAAGGGGGTGACAAACTATGCATGGAATAAAACAAAATAATTGATCTTAGAAGTATTACTCAATACATTACATTAAATTATATATACATTTTAGTAATAATTATAGTTCTAACTCATACAAAAAGAATAATAATAATGGTTGATTTTTGATTGCCGAAGTTTTCTCTTGTGTTGTGGCCTGCAAATGAGTATGACCTTTGGCCTGCTCTATAATAGCTTTGAATCCGGATTTATTCTACACACCATCTACATGTCATTATCATTAGTAAATAGTAAGGTCAACTATATAATTTCCCGCCAATCCAACATACCGATAATTACTATACACTTTCATAAAATTGAGTATTGAAACGTCAAAGTATTTTTTATATAGGTTGCCTGAAGATGGAGTGGGTCTTCCTGTTTCAAATATTTTATTTTTTTCGTTAAAAGACTGGGACAAAATACTATTCTTCAAACTATTACTTATGAATTTTGAAACGGCAGCCCTCCTATTCCATTGCTGCACTTGTTCACGCAATCATCATTCTACTACTGTACGCAAAGAAACAAACCGCTTCCCTTGGAGGATCAAACAAGCGTCAATATTCTGTAAAATAAAACTAAACTTACTGTAAATTGGTGGTACACACATTATTTTGTAATAGAGTGACCATAATTATATCTAGAAACAATACATATCACTAAAAACAACCTAAAAATAAGATTTTAACAGTATTAAACGTACGATTATACACCAATCACGATAGTAAAATCAAGCTCTATACTCGCCTAGGGAAACGCTGCTTCCCCTTCCCCGATGAAGGTCGGACAGAGCCGGAAATAAACGAGTGAAGGTGGGTTTAGACCAAACGAACAAGAACATAATGCAAGAATAAGAGCATTCGTTCGTGCTCTTTTAGTGTAAACGGCGATTTAACAAACTGCTACTAAACTCGTTTACACCAAAAGAGCTATTCATAGAACAGCGAACGCGAACCGAACCAAAGAATCCTTTGATAAAACCGCTCAGTCGAGCGAGCGCGTGTGAACCCGAAGGAATGCTCCAAGCAACTGTTCGTGCACTCTTTCGTTGTTTAGACTAACCGAGCGAGCATTCTTAGAGCATTCATTCCCATTTTGGGCGAATATACTAGAACATACTAGCGCACCGAAAGAATGCTCACTACACGTTTACACCAAGAGAATTTAAGCGTAGTGGGGGAAGAATGAGCATTCGCTCGCTTGGTCTAAATGCGCCTTGAGAGAATAAAGAACGATACTAGTTGGCTGGCCGGTCAGTCTGAGAAAGAGCTGCTTGCTCTAATAAAGAAGAGGTGCCACCTCAACTTATTAGGCCTATACTTGTTGGAGAGGTTTCTAATTATAATAATTTGTTTTAACTTCATTTTCCTCTCATTTCCTCCACCATCTTTTTAATCTTAGGGAAGCGATGCTTCCCTTGCTTCAAATGGATAAACGCCACTGGTCAAAGTAGTCTTATCTGTAACTCGATATAAAATAATCCCTAAGCTAACCCAAGGACTTTTGTACATTTTTAAAAATAATCGTGTGATCGGAGTATTCCCATCTAACTTTGAAATTAATGGCATAATTATTAATTACTCTTTGTTAACAGCAGATGAGTTTGGTAATTATTTCCATCCCGCATATTATTCCATCTATCGTTTACGTCTCTTTCTGTGACTCAACCCCTTGTGTCCTTGCTACATTACACCTTCATATGTGTCTCCTGAGACTCAAATATTGAGTTAATTCAGATACCTAGCTCGGAGCTGATGGAATCACAAGTTTTATTGTCAGATGTTGTGGCCACATTTTCAATCCCTTGCTAGCAGTAGTGGCAGAACCGAGGGGGTATTAGCCCCCCCCCCAAGGAATAAACTGGCCTTTCTCTAGATGTATTTCACTCCTTACTTATATTGTCGAATATGTAACCGAAAGATAGTCTTGTATAGAGCTGCAAATAGCTTCTAGAGGCATCCAATAAAAAAAATCTTTAACAGCTAGAGTAAATACATTTTCCAAAAATGGCCAGGAGAGGATCACGATAAATATCTTCTAGAGAAATTCCATTTTCTAAAGTTATCTGACAGCCGATTACGCTAAATAGTCTAGAGCAGTGTTTCTCAAGGTTTTGCTGATGGAGGACCCCCAAATAGAAGGTATACGCACTGAGGAACCACCTGAGAGTAGAAGGTGGGGGGAAGGTGTAGTGGGGGAGGGGGACGCGAAAATTATGCAGGGAAAACAATATTTTTAAGCAAATCTATAACTCTGTTCTAGGGAAATCCAATTTTCCAAAGTTGCCGAAGGTGGACACACCAAATATCTACTAGAAGCATTCAAATTTCAAAAGATGTATGTAGGAGAATCACTTTAAATAGCTTTTAGTGGAAGAAATTTGAAGCATTTCTTAGAGAAGGGCCTTATTCTTTGCATGGAAAAAATATGTCGTAGCTATATGTATAACTGAGGTAAAAAAGCAATGTTGGTAGCTACATGCCTATTTATCATTTAAATAATTTCCCTAAAGTGTTTATGAAAATTATAAACTAACATACTTTTCACTGCCTAAAAACAACGTTCTGATGATCAACATGATTTTATGAACTATAAATCAACTGTTATTAACCTAGTAGAATTCTCAAGGTAAGGTCGATGCAATTTATTTAGACATGTGGAAAAACTTTGACTTAGGCCAGCATTGTATTACTATATCGAAACTTGGTATATTTTACCTATATAACTCTTTTGTAAATTTGTTTAGCAGCTATTTACAAAATATAACCTTTATTTTTAAAATATACACGTTTACCTCCACATCTTTCTAAGCTCCAAGACTCAAATATTTCATTCATTGAAATTATTTGACCCACTTTGGTGGCCGCATGGTCTAAGGTGTCAATTTCACAGTAGACTAGACTGCCGATGACGGGGTGATCAAGGTTCGAATCTCCGTCAGGTGTTCTGAAATGTTTTTCTAAAATGGGTTTCCACAATTACTCCACACAAATGGGGGTACACCTCTTATAAATATAGCCCTACTCATACCTAAAACCATTAGCATAGTTAGTACATAAGCGTATAACATAACGGGTAGTAGGATGAGATACTTTAAAAAAACTTGCCCTTATTAAGTTTATAGTTTTCTTATTCAGGAATTTTATTATTTTCAATATGTAGCATTTGATAAGTTTTTATTTCTATAATCCACATGAGGGGTGGCAAAAACATAAATTTGATACAAGCTATAGCAGTGGCGCATCGTGCAATGGGACCAACATGGTAATTAGCACGGATTAATTTTCTTAGAATAGATACATTTTTTCTCTATATTAAATGATAAAAACAAAAATAGAGTATCAATATAAATCCAATCATTTTTATGGATTTCCGTATCCTTGAATTTCCCAGCGTAGGTTACCTACTACAGTGGTCAAATGGATTAAACTCTAAAGGAGTCACTCTCGTGCTATACTAACGGGGAGATCGGGATTTGAATCCCGGTTAGGTCTAATGAAGATGATTTTCCCTAAATGGTTTCCCACTATTTCTCCTCACACAAATGCTTCCTTCCTCATCCCTATCCGATTATAGTAATTATCAGATATGGATATAACCTGAACAGGTAGTTAATTAATTGATTGATAACTGGGCTACATTACTCGTAGTCCAGTTTTTGGAAAGATGAGCCAGTACTAATGTACCATTACTAAGGGGACGCCCGACTGTACTAACCGTACATCCTTTCCGTGGAGTCTCTTTCCATGTCCCGATGAGATGAGGTGATAGTGACAGTAAATATGAGGGTGTGAAACCAGTAGAAACTCTTAACCTAACTTAAACCTAAAACTAGCCAAACCCTGGTGAACTTGGTAATTATTCCCCTTCCAATAAAAATCCTCCGGTACCAATTGGGAATCCAACCCACGACCTATAGGTGAGCAGCCAAGCGTTCTGACCACTATATCACGAGGACAGTGCGAACAGGTTGTAAGACACAGTAATACAATAGATAAGTGTACCTTCTCTGAGGGTGATTGCGCTACGACCTTGGTGGCTTGATGGTTTGTTATCTAGATTAAAGTCGAACTATGGACCATTTGGTACTTAATTTCCCTTATCAATCTGTAGCACGGTGTTTCTCGAACCTATCCCCAACCGAGGACCACTACACTCCGTTCGCCACTGGAGTGCTGGTAACTGACAACTGGCATTGGTTGAAGTCACTAATGTGGATATAATTATTATTTTCTTACTAATGCTATACTATCAATAAAAAGGGTTAATAAACGCTTCTAGTAGACCTAATACTTCCCTAGGGATTATTTTATAATTGGCTTTTTCGTGACTTATTGAAAGAACAAAATACAACCTATTAATAAAACTACAATGTTTTTGTTTTGCAGGTGTAGCAACATATTATAATAAATTAAATAATTAACTAAAAAGTATTATAATATTAGCACCTGTATCTTCTTATAAATGGCCATCAAAATATACGAATGTGTTTTTATAACTTAGAAAAAGAGTCGTACAAAATTTTAGTTTTAAAATAAAACACCCGCCTCGGTGGCGTAGTTGGCTAACGCGCTAGTCGTGTTGAGCTCGACCGCCGAGGACGGGGAGATCGAGGTTCGAATCTCGGTCGGGTGAACTGGGGGGAGGGGGGTTTCCTAAATGGTTTTCCACTCTCCCTCCACGCAAATGCGGGTTCCCTTCCTCTAAATTCAACCTTCCCAATTCCTAATCCATTAGCGTAGTTAGTACTTAAGCGTATAACCCGAATGGGTAGTAAGACGTAGTGCTAAATATTATTATTATTATTATTATTATTATTATTATTATTATTAAAATAAAACCTTTTTATTTTCTAAACAGATACGCATAAACACAACCGAACGCAGTTTGTATGACGTCATCAACGGCCTTCGCTTCGTCTGGTTCGCCATATTAATATAAGAGAACCCAGCCTTTTAGAAGCTCTTGTTTGTAAATAAAGCCTTTTTAAGTGAACCAACCACAAACGCCGCTTACACGAAAAATAAACATCCAAACTGCTATTATTAAAAAATTAATTGTTTTAAGGATCCTGTGTAGCGATATTTAACATGAATTCAACACTCACCTAATATTATGGTTGGGGCTGTTTTCAGATCCTCACTTTCGAGTGTCAGTATCAGCGAGGGATAGTTTCAATTGTAGTTCTGGCCCTACACTTTATCTGTTTCTGCATTCATTTAAAACAAACAGGAGCTTAGAACGTTGTCTAGCACAGATCAGAGGTGGAATATAGCATCAAGTACTTTGCCGCCCTTTTGGAGACATCAGGCAGGGTACAATGAGGATACATGAGACGGTTTTTAATCCTAGAATGCTGTAAAATATAAGTGCAATGCCTGAAATATTCATCCCCACTCCCTTCCCCGGCAAGCGGACCGCCCCTACTTCAAACTATGCCTCCAATAGTCGGTCAACAATTGGCTATCGTGACGCATGGTTGCTTCTTGGACTTTTCGTTATGTTATTTGGAAGTAGGAGCCAGATTTACGTATCAATTAGTATTAGTAGATCTGCGGGGGACACCAGAAGTAGGCCTAACTGCATCCAGACTGTTAAAGATTTGTTTAGTACAAATTAATAGTGTCATTTCTTTCTTTTTTATTAATAACTAGATATTTCCAGCCATTAAAACATTTAAAATTTAAATGTTAAATTGGTATATTTAATATACCAATGTTTAGTTGTATTTAGAGAGTTTTTTAAGACCTTGATTATTTTTGTTTTGTAGTTGGATATATTTAATTTTGTGTTTGATGCATGATGATTTTGTAATTAAAAATACAAAAATGGAAAAATTAATCAAAACAAATCAAACTAACCACAAAAGACTAGATGATTAAACTCAGGTCATGTAAGAATGTATTAAAGGTTTGATCTGTTAATACGTCAGATTTATGTTTCGATAGCAATACAGTATTAAACAATGATGTTAGTATTGCGCGGTTAACAAATTATAATCTTTAATATCGAATCATAAGACAATTCAACAAGTTGGTTTTGTTCAATAGACGGTTCGCGGACAACAGGTTGGGAACCTCTGACATAGCAGATGGCAACAGAGATGCGCGCGCAGCGTGGAGTAGACTCTTTCTCTCGGTAAGGCCATATTTCAAACCTACGTAATCAGGGCTAGCTTTTGTTTCGTCCATTAGTAAATGTTGTTGTGCGCTAGACTTGTATTTGTGTATTGTTTAGTTTTTGAAAGGCCTACTTATTCATCTCCTATGTAATTAATTATTTTCGACGTGTGTAGGATTTTCATTTGTGTTCAATTCTGTTAAATTAATTATGTTTGTTTGTGAATTCAGTGAATGAAAATTAAATTGTACTATTATGATAAGGTTGATTAAATGCTAGAAAACCAATTTTGTTAATTAAATTATCGAGAAAAACTAAATGCTTGGAATTTTAGAATAAACAAACCAATTATTTGCACTGCGTAAAAAAAAAACTCAATTTATAAATCAAATATTTGTGAAGTTGTCAGTTTTGACAACTGTAAAATAAATGTTGCAACATTGCGCTTTTGTTAGTCTTCAGTCTCTACATTATTTTATATGTTATGTATTCTAAAAGTGTCACTATAGTACGATCAGAGATAGGGCTAGTGTCATGGTCGGACCGAGTACTCCTCAAGTGCTGTGCTACCTATACTAAATAAAAGACGACACCCACCTAGACTCGAATGGAACGGCCCATGTGAAACTGGTCCTATATCTCCATGGTATAAATGAACACAGCGTTAGGAAATAAAAGAAAGAGGATCTAACGAAAATGCCACGAATCGATCAGTTAAAATAGGAGGGCTCAAGTTCTTTGGATTTATTTTTATTTTTTCAGGGAGTAAACACCAAAACTAACTTTCTGTTGCGTAAAAAAAAGAGCCGATCTTTTAACAAGATAAGAGTGCTAGAAGTATAAGAAAGAATTTCTGACGTAAGTAAAGAAAACAACAGCCGTCGTTTTCTCAGCAAGAAATACTCGGAGTGTAAAGTGAGTGAGGTAGCGGACAATAGAAGGTCAACAACAAAGGCAAGTTGGAAAACATAGAGCAAGGGAATAGAGGAATAAAGAAAATCAGATAAGTATACCAGTAAGAAAATGTTCTAATCCCAATGCAAGGAAAGTATTCTCTTTTTTATCTTAAAAATAAAACTATGGAAATGAGATCAAGTTGAATGTTCTAGTAAAAGAAACGAGAGTCAGAATTCACTAAAGGGTGCAAATGGATGCGCCTTATTTGGAAGTTACTTAAGGCCATTCGACAAGTAAACCTCTCTGAGAGTGACAGAGACCTTATGTGCCCATGATGTTTTGGTAGTGATGGTAACATAAATGGCTGAAAGTGGCGGTGACCAGACAACACGAACTTACTGGGCTAGAGCTTATTAACGTGGCGGTGACCAGACAACACGAACTTACTGAGCTAGAGCTTATTAACGTGGCGGTGACCAGACAACACGAACTTACTGGGCTAGAGCTTATTAACGTGGCGGTGACCAGACAACACGAACTTACTGGGCTAACTTACTGGGCTAGAGCTTATTAACGTGGCGGTGACCAGACAACACGAACTTACTGTGCTAGAGCTTATCTAACATGTTTGTGAACACCTGAAGAAGGAACTGCTTCTGCAATGTTCTAATTTTAATTTGTCTTTTTGTAATTTTTGCACCGGTGTGTTTAACTTTGGTCTGACTCTGTCCCAGAGAGTTGGAACTCCAGTTCGCAAGAATACCTAGTCTAGAATATCATATTTTAAAAGAGTCTACATATGAAGCCTGTTAAAAAATATTTATTGTATTGAAAACTAGATTTATAAGCTATGTGCTTCGACAAAAATTTATTTGAATAACTGAGTACTTTAATTAGAATAGTTCAAGGGGTGGATGCTTAAAGGTACTTTATTTGTAGTTGAAACATTTACTAGACCCACTTTTATTTTTATTACAATAGTTTAAGTCCACACCGGTGGTCCCGTGGATAGAAGCACCAGCCTCTCTTAACTGGTTTACAGGCTAAGGAAATTGTGACACGACAGAATGTACTGAGGTGACGTTACTATTTATGACAAATTATGAACCCCTGGTAGCTTGTCCCCGGAAACATCCAACAATAGCAAATTATGAGTCACTGGTAGCTTGTCCCCTGGAACATCCAACATTAGCAAATTATGAACCACAGGTAGATTTGTCCCTGGAACATCCAACATTAGCAAATTATGAACCACAGGTAGATTTGTCCCTGGAACATCCAACAATAGCAAATTACGAGTCACTGGTAGCTTGTCCCCTGGAACATCCAACATTAGCAAATTACGAACCACAGGTAGATTTGTCCCTGGAACATCCAAAATTAGCAAATTATGAACCACAGGTAGATTTGTCCCTGAAACATCCAACAATAACAAATTACGAGTCACTGGTAGCTTGTCCTCCTGGAACATCCAACATTAGCAAATTATGAACCACAGGTAGATTTGTCCCTGGAACATCCAACAATAGCAAATTATGAGTCACTGGTAGCTTGTCCCCTGAAACATCCAACATTAGCAAATTATGAACCACAGGTAGATTTGTCCCTGGAACATCTAACAATAGCAAATTATGAACCACGGGTATATTTGTCCACTTGGAACATCCAACATTAGCAAATTATGAACCACAGGTAGATTTGTCCCTGGAACATCCAACATTAGCAAATTATGAACCACTGGTAGCTTGTCCCTTGGAACATTCAACATTAGCAAATTATGAACCACAGGTAGATTTGTCCCTATTTTGTTCAGAGCCACTGGTAGCCTGCTCACTTGGAATTTCATTTGTAATTATCTGTGAAAGCCGTGATTTAAATCTTTACTCTATATGGTGTAGTTAAATGTATGATTTAGTTCTTAACCAACTCTAACCATTGTGGAGATCTTATTTCTTTAATAATAAACGATAGTATATTACTTAAAAAAAGTTTGTAATGAGTTTTTCAGCAGCATGTGAATTAGAACTAAACTTAAATAATTAACAACTTAACTTTTTTAGTACAAGCTCAGAAACGTAAACCCCTACATACGTTCTTTTAATTCAGGTGAGGCTTATAGTAAAATAATTCAGACAGAAATAAATTGAAAAATCCTGTCTCGTTACGTTCTGCACCATGGTCTATCCTATAAGTGTGCAATCGTTCAGATATCTAGGTCCTTTAGGCGGGCTTTTGAAGTGTGTGGAAATACACGCTCCCAAAATAGGTAATTATATAGAGAGGATAATCATCGTAAATAATCAAATCTTTCTTAATTTTAAGTTGGTACCGATTTGGCACGATTTCGCCCGTTTGTTTAGTTTTATTGGTTTTGATGCGCGTTGCTTTTTATCGTTTAGTTTACCTATGTTCAATAAACATCCAAAATTAATATAATCCTTAGCAAAGCTATTTGTTAGAAAAATTGCAGTACTCATAAGACATAAGATACTATTTTAGTAATATTATATTTTCACCAATGCTGCGTCGTTTGTATACGTTTTAATATCTAATTTAATGCCAGTAATATAAGTGAAAGTTTTATATTCATAAAGTCATTTGTGATGTTTAGATAAAAATAAGTAAAAAAATTAAACATAAAAGTGATTGAGTAGAATATTTTCTCAAGTTCCAAATGACTATTGGAAGTAAAAAAAGAGAAGAGAGAAATATTGAAAAAAATAGAAGAGATCAGTGTCACTCACTCGGCCCTCTCCATCTTACGATTTAATTGGGTGAGTCATTAGTTTGGTAATCCGACCCTGGTTTCTGCCGAGCAGACATGATGTGTTTGCTACTAGGTGTTGTTTATACAATCGGTACACTCAAAACAAGAAATTTAATCGAATATAATTTTACAAGATCAATTCGGTCCCATTATTAAGATTAACGTATAGAATTAAGACTAAAAAACCCCAAAGTAATTATTAAAGACGACATTGTGTACTACAAAATGAGATAAAAACAATTATTGGGGTATAAAAATAACAGTATTTTTACTATGATTAAAAAGAATGTTACCACTTTTAAACTGGTTGTACTGTACATTACAAATTATTTGGCTTTAACATTTTAATTTTATAAATATTTCATTGTGTACTACTCATATCTATGTCTTGTTTTACTAGATTTCAGCATCATACATTAATTACTTTACCTTAACGTCGTCGTATAACAAGATTAGTGCTCGACTGTGCTGACCGATACACCTGCAACTTTTATTGTCCTCCCTCTTCTCTCACTCCATCCTTGTCTAACAGGTAGTTGGGCGAACCTGGCTGCCAAGGGGCTTATAGTGGGACAGGGGGGAGCTTTCTTGTAGGATAAGTTGCGCGTATAGAAGAGTCTGGATTCACTTTCTTCGGACCAAATAGTGTATTCTGGAAAGAGAGATTTCTAGATTCCGACTGTTACCCTACAACCATATAAAAGGTAGGCGATAGCCTTAATCAGAGTTGAGTTTAGCCTGATGAGTGGACCAGCGCGTCCGGGTTGGCGTGCCCGGGAGTGGGTGGCGTGATTAACGAGTGTCCAGTGATTGGGCCAGCGTGTCCAGTGAATGGGTCGGCGTACCCGGGAAGGGATCGGCGAGTTCGGCATTTGCATGGCACGATTCGGCGCGGTGTGTCGTGCGCGGGAACAAGTGGCGACTTAGGTGGACTACATGGGTGATGTAGACATTGTTGTGAACTATGCTAATAATCAACATTTTTTTATGAGTGCTTTAAATACTTGAATAGTTATCAATTTGTTTATTTAATTTTATTCCATTTTAGGTGTTCTTACTAGCTTATTAATTTAAAAACTTGGCTATGATTATTATTTAATTTATTAACTTGTTTAACTGTAGTTAATTTAATTCTGTCAGTGTAAGTGTTGTTTTATTTTAAATAATCAAAACCTTGAATATTCCATGTGCGTTTTCAATCTTGTTTAGTTGGCAACGCACCCCAATATCCTCAAAGAACTCGCGGTTCACATAATGACTTGTGAACGGCCTGCGGACACCTCTAGGTCGCGCAAGAGTCCCCCGTTATAGATGGTGTGTAAAGAGCATAACATAGCAAGTCTTACCCCTTATAGCACGTGAAATGCAATAATTTGAAATCAATTAATAACTATTATAGCTTATAATAATCATATACTTGTTAAAATAGGGCCAAATGTTGTCGGTCGAATGACCATAAAAGAGCATTCACAGTTTGGGGGCCCGAATCTTCCCGATTTATTCGAACCTCCTCAAAAGTATGTGTAGTTTTATAGCAATGGTGGGCACACGGGTGGATTCAGGTGTCAATCTCGTCTGATATGGATTACCGGTGACGATAAGGTTGAGGTTAGAATTCCAGCTGGGTGTACTAAGATGTTTTTTCAAATTTGATTCCCACTCTTCTTTTAAGAAAATGCGTGTTCATTCCCTCTAAATTCTACTTTACTTATCTTTCCACATTAGTGTAAATATGTGGATAGCCCGGACGAGTAGTATGATGCGGTGGATAAATAAAAAAAATATCATTTTAATCTATTAAACTTGTGTCATGGTGGTTATTAGATGGATTACCTTTTATTTATTTACTTTGCATCACGTCTTACTACCTGTTCAGGTTTTACACTTATATAATAATTACGCTAGTAAATTAGAGATGAGGAATGTTGGATTTATAGAAATTGTATCCACATTTGCTTAGAGGAAGAGTGGAAAATCATTTAGGGAAAACCACCCTCAGTACACCCGACCTGAATTCAATCTCTGATCTTCTTGTTATCGGCAGACTAGTATGTTGTGAGAGTGACGCCTTGGACTATGCATCCACCGAAGCAGCTTTATTTAAATTAAGTGTTTTATATTACTCCATATAGGCCTAAAGGGAGCATTATACTCAACATAATTTATTGTTGGTTTGTGATTAAATAAACCTCGGTGCCGTAAAACAACATAGCTTTAAATCAATCTATTGCCTAAAGTGCGCAGACCTCAAACTGATTTAAATATTATTATCAACTAGATTAATATTTATTATTGATATTATTTACTATTTTAGACCAAAAATACTACAGTTTTTAAAATCTAGAAAATCTAGAAAAATTCAAGTAAGAGAAGTCCACTATTTGATCGCTATTTTTAATTGTAATAATTTATATTGAAGTCTTATAATATAAATCCATTTTCACTACTTTTATATTAACTGGCTCCGTGGTGTAGTAGTCAGTGTCCCTGGTTAGGAGTCTAGGGTTCCCGGGTTCGATTACCTGCTGGTACCCTGGGTATTTTTCCCGAAAGGGGAATTAACCCAATGGTTATCAGGGTTTGGTTAGTTAGGCTTAAGCTAGGCTTAAGAGTTTACACTGGTTCCACACCCTCATATTCACTATCACCAACCCCTCATCGGGACATGCGCCTCCACGGAAAAGATGTATGATTAGTACATTCGGGCGTCTGCTGAGCAAAGGTACATAAGTACTGGCTAATCTTCCCGCTAATGGTCTACGAGTGTTGTAGCCCTGCCGCGTATCATTATTATTATTACTGCACTTGTTGTAATGATTGTAACCACAATAGTTTATATATACATAATATATGGACCCTACAAACATGAAATATTTCGAGTCCACATTTTAGTTTCTAATCAAGCAAAGTGAAGCACAGCTATTAACACATCTTGACCCACCACCATGATGGAATGCATACAGTATCACAGACAATCAGCCGTAAAAAAGAATTATTGCAAATCTCATTTTAATAACTGTTGCTTTGTAGACAAAACTGTGAAATCGGTAGTGAATGTGACTATACCTATTCCATCGCACGCGTAGAAAAAAACATGTGAAAAGTTAATTTTAAATCAATGGTCGCAGCGGTATTCACACAATATTTAGGGGTATTATTTGATCAGTACGTTCAACAGAAGAACATGATAAAAAGGATATGGATGAGAAAAGTAATTAAGAGAAAGTGAACTCGCACTAATGTGGGGAAAGTATTGTAAAACCAAATATTAAATCATAGGTTCAGAAATCTCTCCCACTGTACCCAACCGGGATTTGAACCACAACCTTAGCGTTGACTCAGATCAAACGCAATACGAATCTAACGACTTCGACCACTCGACCACTGGTGCAAATGGGCTATTGTTGAAACTGATAAATAATGTTAAATAATTATATAAAACTTAAGACGACAATTGTCTGGAAAATATTTATTTGTATTCAGTACATGAAGATGAAACACAAAGAAACTACCAAAGAACTGAAAGAAGCGGATAATGAAGTCTTAGCTCGCTGGCTCGAGAGAAATACCAAAATGTATACAATAAACAATGCATGTTCCCCTCCAAGGAATGTAACAACGTGAGTCAAGATATTCTCCCGCTTACAGCAAATGTATTCAGGGACTATACGCGTCGCGCCTCGCAGTAATCATCTTGTACGAGCAGGTCGTTCAGCCGATCTTGCCACGGAGCAGACTCTAATGAGAAGCATAAAATATACTAGAGGATTAACAAAGGCATAAACGCAACCCATGGTGGCACGCTCGGGTGTGCGAGCCAGGCTTTGCGAGAACTCGCTAGTTGTGTGTTTATTACGAATGAGCAGCAGACACAAATGTCACATTCGAGACATATAAGATATTTCCTGACATAAGCCAAATTTTGAAAGGAATCATATTCGTTGATGATGGAGCTTTACGAAGCAAATAACAAATAAACGCAGGTACAGATCCCATTTATATTATGGATGAAGAAGTTCTGAATTCGTGACACCAATGGTATAAAGGTACCTACCTATGACATTCTCTAATTTATCAGAGAGGGCTAAAAGGAATCCCGTTTTCACAATATATAATATAACATTTTAACCCCCCATAAAGGATCAATACGCAAATTCTTGAGTCTCTAAGAATGTGCCATTTTTCTAAAGTCAAGAAATAAAATTAGATTAATTTTTAAAAAAATCACATTTTATTTTAGTTGTGAAATCAGCATCCTGCACTAAACAAATGTATTGATAAAGGTTTAGGGACAGCTGTTATTTGGTTATTTGTCAATGATGTTATAAAATAGGCCTACATTTTATGAATGCATTACTTATTTTCAGGCTCTTACGATTTTACACTTATTTTGTGTTGGCACTATCATCGCTAAGGGCGGCGGCCGCTCGGTCGGTATAGCTCGCTTGCAGGATCCCACCATGGAGTTTTTTTGTTTGTTTTTGTGATTGTGTTTATTCAAGTTTTCTCAATTATTCAGATAATCAATGTCAGTGAGTTCTTAAAATTATGATTTTAAGTTAAAACCTTAAGATTTTTTAAATTTTTATTTGAAATCCCAAATCTCTCTAGAGTATCCGAGCGTCCTATTTCCATAATAAGTGTTAGGAAGTTTCCACACATTATTAACAAGGTACACAGGTTTAAATGAAAGCCTTCACACGTGACGGCACGGCGAGAATGCCGTGGACGACGCACTGAAATGGTCGCGGGATACATTGCGTCTAACGCATCTCTTCACACGCCACGTTGTTTCACCTTCAGTCAGGATAGCTTCAGTCTTGCGTTGTTTGTTGTATTGAGTAGACGCTATAGCTTCCGTAACTTTCGAAATCAATGTTGAGGCATTAATTTCACAAGTGGAATTGAGTTCAGTGCTTAGAGACAAATCCTGGACTGAGTAATTATCAGCCTGGAGGGAAGTTTGTGCTGAAATGAACCGGGAATTCGAGACATTGGACGATAGTTTATGGAACATGCTGGCAAACGCACCAGCTGTAGGTCTATAAATGTTAAAATGTTTTACCCAACATGTTTCTCGTATTTGCTGAAGTTTTTTTCTTTTGTAAATATAGCAAGCACACACACACACACAAACTTCCTTTGGTCCATGTTAGCACACCGGAGCAGAACTAGGAAATGGAGGTTGCAGATTGGAGAGAATTCAACTAGGCATGACACGCCGTTGGTACAGACGGTGAGTGCCGTCTTTATTCACGGCGTGCGCCATCCACAGCGACGGCGAAAAACTGTCACGTGTGAAAGCCCCCTTATGGTTTGTTAAATAAGCGCAAGTGTCTCCAGTCGACATTTCATTTTTGTTTTCATTTATTTGGGGTATTTAACGTGCACTTTCAGAACCGACTGATTATATCAGCATAAGCTCTACAATCTAACTTAAATCTAGAAGAGACACAACATCCAGACCCACAACTGTTAATTCATCACTATGAAAGGTTAAACCCACATTTCACCAATGATAAAGTTTTCATCCATGCCAAGAATCAAACCCGGGACGCTTAGTTCAGTAGACAGACAGGCTACTGACTGAGCTAAGGTGTCAGACTCCATCGACATTTGATGTACAGGAAGGTCCCAAATTCGCGCCCGATAGCGTTTGCAATCAAATAATTTTTATTCAAGCAAAGGTTCCAAAATTGTGGTCACCAGCTTGGAGTCACTTAACAATACGCACATAACAACATGTTCATTGATACCAACATACGTTCCATTCTGAAATACCTGAACATGTTTTGCACGCTTAGTGTATTGGTCAGGCTGGTCGTGGTCACTCCAATATCTTGGTACGTCCTTGACACCTCAGAACGACCAATACTGTTGTCGTGATCTCAATAGTTGCACTTGCAGGTCTACCAGAAGATGGACGGTCAATATGTTTGTTCGCAACGTTGTACAAAACTCCTCACCAACTCTCTCATATAGATAACCTCTTCGTGCGCTGTTATGTTAACTCATTTTAACTAATCGTTCGGGCTATTCGTATTTATAACTTTGTTAGGGATGAATATGGAGGAATTTAAAGGAAATGTACCCACATTTTAATAAATGTTGAGTGGGTAACACTTAAAGTAAACCCACTTTTAATATACTCGGCCGGAATTTAACCCCCCCCCC
>CABFWB010005336.1:24012-38319 GCA_902151455.1 Timema bartmani | reverse complement strand
ATATATATATATATATATATATACTAAAGTCTTCGATTCTATTCACCTAGTTGTTACTTACAACATCTAATGTTGCCCTCCATTCTACTAGTTTGGGAACCACTGATTTAACCATATCTAAGTTATTAGTGGCTACCATACCACTAATTTCCGTGGATGAAATGGAGTCAGTTCAATCTATCTCTTAAGATTAATAACGTGGTATGTTGATTATATAAATTACTGTACAATACATTTTTAGCAAGTAAAAAACTACTTCGATAATGCAGTCCAAGTCGTCACTTTTATGCTACTACTGAGGACAAAATATCGGTGTTCGGATCCCGGTTGGGTGTAGGCCTACTGAGGGGAGTTTTCTAAAATGGTTCTCCACTCTCCCTCTACGTAAATGTGGGTACACTCCTTCTAAATTAAACCTTTCCCATCCCTAACTCATTAGCTTATTTAGGATATATACGTATATCCTTAACACGTAGTAAGACATGGTGCTAAAAATAGTATATATGCTGCTGTGAATGTGCTGAATGTGGTGAGTTTGTACAATCACCGGTGATTCTACAAAGCCACTGGTTCACTTGGGGAATGTAAACAATTTATTTGCTGTTTCATATATCGCCGAACATTTTACAAAATCACCGGTGAGTTTACAAAATTACCATCAACAACCAGTGAATGTTAATAAGTCACGTCAAGATTAGCTTTGTTTGGTTAGGTTAATTTAGACAAGCTTAGACTAGTTTATTTTAGCTTGGGTTAGGTTAGATTAGGCTAGTTTAGTTTAGTTTGGATTTATGTTCTATAGTTTTATCCACATACAGTAGACATTTTATAAAATCACCGGTAAATGTAGATACTAAAGTTCATGTTTCATACTTCCACCAAACTGCATTGGGAAATTTATAAAATCACTGGTGAATTTAGATAAATCCTATTATTTGTTAAATAAACCATCGCTTTCGGTGAGTTTATACATTCACTGGTTATTTTACAAAATAACGAATTCAGC
Source organism: Timema bartmani (assembly GCA_902151455.1). NCBI lineage: Eukaryota > Metazoa > Arthropoda > Insecta > Phasmatodea > Timematidae > Timema > Timema bartmani. The sequence goes on along the minus strand of CABFWB010005336.1, from coordinate 37,313 downwards.
ACATGCACAGTAATATATATGTTATATTTTAAAAGGAATAAGTAGATGTGTGTGTGAAATAACGTTATAATAGTCACNGGTACCTAACAACGAGCAGTATTTTTAAGTAAAAATAGCGAATAATGGAATATTCAACAGTCACCTTTGTGTCTATAATAATAAAACGTTAAATATGGAGTTTTATTACTCCAGCCTCCACCTGGTCACTGTTTATTTTAAATATATTTATTTTAAGTAAAGAGTGAATCGAATACTTTCATTATGTGACTGTACAATTAACCAAAAAATTGCACAATTTAAAAAATGTACGACTTAAATCCCACTCGAGTGAACATTGGATGATAGTACACTTTGATCAATGTTAGGAATGTTTTTACCCTGTATGATGTTCACACGAGACCGATATTTTTTGCTGTGTATGATGAAATGCAGTTTCACGCAATACCATTAGTATAATATATAATATTAAGTAGGAGTCCAGCTAACGAAACTGTCTTTTTCCTTTTCATGCTTCTGGTATTGCTTTAGATCCTCTTTATCTGTAGCAATCTCCTGTTTCACGTAATAAATTTCCGTATCAAGCATCTAATAATTAATTTCCACTAAAAAGCGTGTTTCGGCTTCCGTGATGTTGGCGACGACCAGAAAAATAATATATTTATTTTGCAAGGCCTCCTAAACTTGCTCCAGCACCAGGGCTTGCAGGTTCACATTTTTGGAAACGGTCGACCTGTTTGCCATAATGCATTAAATACGTTTTTTAGCTTTGATTATCAGTTGAAAATAGAACATAACTCTGAAATCAAAATTACTAATACTAATCAGAAAATATAATTGACTTTGTTGTTACATAAGAAAACTCTTAAACAAGCATTTAACACCTACAATGGCTCAAATGAACACGCGTCACACACATAAACCAACATAGACCGCCATCCTATTAGCGTATTATGATCACTGGAACAAATAGTAGTCAGAACAGTATTTGTTAGACCATGGTCTCATTTCGTCAATCTGTAAAATGAAACATTGATCGCTACAATAATCATAGAGATCACTGAAATGAAATGATGGTAAGAGATAAATAGATATTTCAAACATTTTATATTAAAGGACAGTTTGGTTCTTATTAATATTTTATCATATTTATGAAGATAAGTGACTATTAAAAAAGTTAAAAATATGGTTTAAAGTATAAACGTTATTAATGATGTAAAATATATGGGCGTTTAGAAATTACAGCTATTTGCCCTAGGGTAAGTAGACTAGTAGAAGTCCTTTTCGCTCAGTTGAAGTGCTTGTCGCTGACGGACTTCCGTCCGTCCAATTTCTATCAATCACTATGCCCCTTATATACGATTATTTATTTTTTTACCACCGCTTCTCACAACCTGTTCAGTTTATATGCTTGCATGATGATTACTCTAACGGGAGAAAGGAAGCATTTTAGAGTTAATCTACCTGCTTTAGCGTGGAGGGAGAGTGGGAAATCATTTATGTTAAATCACCCTAAGTACACCTGACCGGGATTCTAGCTCCGATACCCACATCATCAGCAGTCCAGTCTAACACGAGAGTGACGCCTTAGACCATTCAGCCACTGAAGGGATCATGTGGTATGTCCACTAAAATATACTGATTCTTGTCCATTGAGGTTAACCACTCTGACACTAATGATTTTCAAACTCAAAATGATTTCCTTCATGTGAGAGATAATATTGTTTCACAAAGTATTAATATGGCGTGGAAGAAAAATGTTTCATAGTTTACACAAGATGTCTAATGAGAAGCAATGAAAATAATCACGCTGCTAAATCTTTAGAAAATAAAATATAACTTTAATGACATTCAAACATGCTTGATTGGCTTTTAAGACTTTTCTGTGATGTTTCAGAACCAAGATCCATCTCATTATGTGAAGGAAATGAACGATGCTGGACAGTTTTATTCAAACCGTGTTCTAAAAGAATGGAAAGAAATGTAAGAATAGTAAAGTTTTATAACATATATTTTCCATTATCATTATTATTTCGCTACAATTCGATCACCTGAAACATATAAGCACTTTCATAAACGCTATTTTAAAAATATGTTATGAAGAAAATAAGACAAATTCCAATCCGGTCACTAACAAAAATAGTTAGCTACAACAAATAAGTTTGTAATTAAAACTATACGCATCACAATTAAAAATGAATCTTGCGACAAAATCCATACTCTATAGTGGGTGCATGGGTTGAAAACGTGCCCTTACAAAGATAGAAATGTAAATTCCATGGTGTTTAAACTAGGTATCCTCATTCTTAGAAAATAAGCATACGTGGAAAATCAAATAACCACATATAACCAAGCAAAATAAAAATACGGAACACTTAAAAAAAATATTTCTTACTCTATTTGAAATTAACTAAAATGGGACTCTCCAGACGTTAAAATATATATGGTACCAATGTTACTTGGGTTTCGCACGTGACCTTGCCAATATCAAATGAATAAATACCATAGTGCCAGTTCATCACAACCATTAATCCCCTTTCACTAAACGTTGAGAATAGCAAATTAATCAAGTATGTTAAAATATATTGTACGATTGGATATAATTTTAATTTCAAATTGAAGTTTTAAATTTTAGTATAAGGAATAAGTCAAATACTAGGACTATGTGTGAAAATATATAGGTGTCGCTATTCCACCTCCCGTGGGCGTACTTGTCAGGATGGCTTAGTGTTATGGGTAGGCAGCGGCAAATAATTGTGGGATTCGATCTTGTTTATTGAAGATAATTAGTTACTATACGTGTTCATAAATGTGAGGTAGGTTTTAGAACTAAATGAAAAAGTTCCTTGTTCTATCAATGTCCCTACTCAGCAGTTCCGTGCCCTGACCTATCTTCGGTGTTATAACTCTGACTGGTGTCGAACATCCGACCACCTGGAGCTGTGCAGTTGTCTAACTCAGAACTCTAAGATGGGTTGGGGCGTCCTCCTCCAAATTTTTTAGCACTGCATCCTACTACCCGTTCGGGCTATACGCATCCTCCGTACTGAGAAGAGACTCCAGATCTAGGATATTCTCACCACAAGTTGCTGTAACTTGGTAGCTGAGTATGTAAAGGACTTCGAAGTAGTCCCCTAACAACTGGCGTCCTTCTGCGGCCCCTCTATCCTCAAAAGGTCTAAAAAGTCGCCTTTAAAAACAAAAAAAGGAGGGATGTTTCCCCTAAGTTACTAGTTTTGCCAATACTCTGTGTTATGCTAATTGGCAAAACAATCTATGTTTTTAAATAGATGACCTGGCACGAATACGTGACTGCTGATTCAGGACAGTTGACAGTAGGTGTTCTTAGGCTTACCTCATCCTTACATTCTCTATAATGACTAAGGTTAAAAGCTAAGATATAAGCGTGTATGATTAACTTACAGGCATTGGAGTCCTAAGTACGTTCGGAACACTTTTTAAACTTATAGTAATTTAGGTTTATTCAAATGGATACCTTGGCCAAGAGTGCTTATGTGACAAACAAAAAGATACATTTTGTGGTTTAAGATTAGCAAACATAAATAAAGCTTTCACAGAAGTACTATCAGTTTATTTTTCTAAACAACAAAATTCCTCATGGGCAATTATAATAGGATACCCCAAAATATACAGCAGCAAACCAATTGCAAAAATGATAAACTAATGTTGACTCGCATTAATTTTTGCAGCCGACAAGAATTTGTATTGTCAAATAACGTAGAAATTTACAAGTTGAATGTTAACAGATAAATGCAGTAATAATATTATTTAATAATGAATTTTAAAATTTAGTTATAATGAAATCTAGCTAGCAATATTTTTAGCTCAAATTGTTTTATTTAATTTTACAAATTAATATTAATTATAAATATTATTCACCACTTTCTAATTAAGATAGACAAACACACAAAATTAAAATATTGATTTAATAGCCATTCATTTATGCCAGAAAGACAATAAATTGTAAAAAGCGCAGAGTGCACACAATTACAGGATGGATAGGCTACACCCTAAAGGCAATATTTTGCTGCTTATGATTGGTGCTAAGGGCACGTATGGTATCACATATACACACGTTTCAGTCACTTATATATATTATATATGATCATATATTATATGTAATAGTATATATAATTATATTTATTATACATAATTAAAACGGTAGTATGTATGATTATTGTATATATATTATTGTTTATGCTATATATTATATATGTTATTAATAGGGCTGGGCCGATCAACTGTTTTTCCGATAATGGTGATGCCGAATATTTGTTGCCAATTAGGCCGATCACCGATGCCAATCATTTAGTTTATTCACCTTTAAATATTACAAAGATTATGTATTAATAATACTAATAAATAAATTGTTCGGGGAGCAATTTTTCTTCAGTATAGTAGATTTTCTTATACCATTATAAATTAAATCTGAACTTAATTTAAATTTAGTTCTATTTATTTAAATTTAGTCATATTATAGTTTTAGTCAAATTGAATCCAATTTTCTAATAGTTAAGTTTGATGGTTTTATTTATGAATTTTATTTTGAAATCTGTGCTTAGAATACTATGGCAACTATATTAATTTCAAAATAGAAACCTAAATTTTTTTTCATTAAATTTGTCGTAATTTAAATAATCATAATTTATTTTTAAATAATTTAAGAAATATCTCAACTGATAAATAAATTTAATTTCTGAAATAAGATAAGTTCTGAATCCATGATGTAATTTTGAAAACTCCAATAGTTTTCAGTTTTAAATTCGCTTAAATCTTCCCCAGTTTTAACTTCCCTTTATTCTTCCTCAGTTTTGGCTTCCCTTAAATCTTACCCAGTTTTAGCTTCCTTTGAATCTTCCCCAGTTTTAGCTTCCCTTGACTCTTCCCCAGTTTTGGCTTCCCTTGAATCTTCCGAAGTTTTAGATTCCCTTGAATCTTTTCTAGTTTTAACTTCGCTTGACTACTCCCAAGTTTTAACTTCCCTTAAATCTACTCCAGTTTTATCTTACCTTGAATCTTCCCCAGCTTTTGCTTCCCTCGAATCTTTCCCAGTTTTATCTTCTTTCACAGTTTAATCTTCACTTTAAACTTTCTCTCTTGGTTGGTTCAGACGTCTGTTTACTAGTTGACCTTGTGGATGACCTTTCAGAGATAATCCTTCCTTACTTACAAACAATAAAATTCATTTTTTTATCTATCTCAGTTACCTTTCTATTCTCAACACAAACATACTTTACCCTTTTCCTGCCCCATTGTTATTGATGAAAGAATTAACTGCTTATTCAGTCACTAGTAACCACTCTCAACCTTACTTTTAAGTAAAAGAACAAAGGACAAGACTGTCTGCCAACAGCCAAACAATGATGAGTCACCCGTATCTAACGTGTGCCGTTCGGGTATTAACAACAGATCGGCTTTAATAAACTGTGAGCAAACTGCCGATCATCGGTTTACCGACTGTGCCATAATCGACCGATAATCAAATTTATAATCGGCATCAGCCAAGCCCTAATTATTATATAATTATGATATCACATATTACAATGTATGTTATGCAGCATGGTCTCATACATGTTCCTTAACCCAGCCCATGGGACACAAGGGGGTGAGAGCTGTCTCTGAGTCCAAATGGGTAAAACTTAACAGACGCTTCCACGTAGCTAGGGTGGGCAACGGCATCGACAGTGTGGTGGCTTAACGGCTGCAGTAAGGTCAGTGGCGACTAAGTTATTTAAGAACCCAGTGACGTGGGGTATTTCACGTCACCCCACACGGGGTTACGTGGCTGGTACCGGACAGGATCGACTTGAGGCACAGAGCAAATGATTCTCGAGATGGTTCAAGATCGAACAGCCACGGGCGTGACTGCATGGAATGGTAGTTCGGCCGTGGTGCTGCGGTGTGGATAGGAAAAGGGAAAACTGCCGCACTATCTCACTATCTTTTCTATCAAAACCCCTTTTGTCAAGGGAACAAAACCAATGATGTCCCTTTCTGGGGTAAAAAATTCGGGAGGTAAACTAGTCCCCTTTTAGGATCTCCGGGCGGGGACTACTTCATGAGGAGCGCTCAACAAAGAATCATCAAATAAAAAATTTCCCTTTTAGCATAGGTACATGGAATTTAAGGACGATGAGAAGGGGTGGTAAAATGGAAAATTTGAAAATGGAAATGGAAAGGTGTGGTGTGAACATTGTGGGTTTAAGTGAGGTTCAGTGGAAATATCAAAGGGAAGTAGTTTCTGGAAATTACACAATGTTTTATTCAGGTGTAAAGAATACAATAAAAGGATTGGCATTAGTGTTGAAAAATGAAGTATTGAAAAGTGTCACTAAAGTGATGTGTCATAGTAATAGATTAATGTTTGTGAAATCAAACGCTTAACAAATTGGATATTTTGATAGTGCAAATAATGCCAACAACCGACCATGGTGATTTTGAGGTTGAAGAAATATACGATGGAACTGAAGTAATTATTCAACATGAAGGATGTGGGAAAGTGAACACCATCATCATGGGTGATTAGAACAATGTGGTCAGAGAAGGACGAGCGCAGAATATCATAGGCCCACGTGGACTGGGTAATAGAAACAATAAATGGCAGATTCTCATAAAATTCTCCCAGCGGAATGACCTTGTGGTGACAAACACCTGGTTCAAGAAACGGAAGACAAAACTAGACACATGGAAGATCCCGGGAGACATCAGCAGGTGCCAACTAGACTACATCCTTGACAAACAGCGATTAAAAATGAAGTGAAAGATGTGAAGACATTGCCAGGTGAGGACATCGATTCGGGCCACAACTTACTGGTGGCGTACATTGAAACAAGACTGAAAAAGATTAGGAAAACGAGCAAGAGAAGACCGAGGAGGGAGTTCAAAAAATTAAGAAGCAAGAGTGGCATTGTGAGAAATTCATTGAAAAAAAGTTAAGTAGGGTGAAAGAAGAGAGTGCGAAAGGGAAATGGAAAAGTGTTAAGGATATTTTATTTGAAGGCGCTAAGTGACAATTTTGGAAAAGTGAAGAGGAATTCATGAAAGCCCTGGGTAACAACAGAAATGCTTCAATAAATGGAAGAAAGAAGGAAATGTAAAAACGTCAACAAAGAAGAATATATGCGGCTAAACAATGAGTTAAGGAGATAAACAGACAATGGAAGAAATACTATATAGAGAAGACATGCGATGAGATTAATGAAATGCAAAGAAAAGGAAGATATTACCTCATGTACCAGAAAGCAAAGAATTGGGAGGGAATGGAAACAAAGGTGTGTGAACAATAGGAATAGAAAACCCCATAGGTCAGAGGGTGATGGATCATAAAGAGGTTCTTACGAGTTGGGAAAGATATATATAAGAACTGTAAGACAAGGAAAATCGACCAGGAGACCTAGAGATTGAAGCAGAAGAAGAGGTAGAGAAAGACAAAAAAAGGACCAAGCATTTTAAAGAATTATGTGGAAAGAGCCATAAAGGACATGTGAAAAAGGAAAGCTGCTGGAGATGACGACATACCAGCTGACCTTCTGAAGGAACTGGGAAACAACGGATTAATGGCTCTAGCAAAACTTACAAATAGGATCTATGAAAAAGGAGAATGGCCCAAGGACTTTATAGACTCAACCATGGTGGCTCTAAAGAGGAAGAAGCAAGCCAAGAAATACAGTGACCACAGTACTATCAGCCTCAATTCTCATTTGGGGAATATCGTTGCAAGAATACTCAACAGGCGACTGGAACCGAAAATATAAAGTGTGATGGCAGAAGACCAATTTGGTTTCAGAAAAGTAAAAGGAACAAGAGATACCATTGGTATGATGTGAATAGTTTCTGAAAGAGTGCTGGAAGTAAAGGAATAAGTCTACATTGGTTTCTTTGACTGGCAAAAGGCGTTCGATAGAGTGAAATTGAAGAAACTAATGGAAATACACAAGAAGATTGGCATCAATTGGAGGGACATAAAGCTGATTGCAAACCTGTACCTAGGACAGCGAGTGAATATGATGCTGAATGATGGAGAGATCAACAGCGTATAAATAGGAAGAGGAGTGAGAAAGAGAAGCTGTTTTTCACCTAGGCTGTTCAACTTGTATATTATACAAGATGGTAGAGCTGACGCAATCACTACAGCTCCTCTCTGAAGAGGAGTTGATAGCATGATAACATACTAAAAGTATATTCTCACCGTGACGGCGAGCTTCTTGCGGCGTGTGACTTATTTGCAGCGTCACTTCTCCAGTCAATGTGATAATAAAGATTACGAATGAAAGGAGGGTCATGGAAGGGTAAATCACTCCTCCCTTCGCGTCGTTGCTTCATTGGTCATAGGAGGGACACGATCTCTTGGCTCTTGCGGCCCGAGTAGTTAACAGGTGGAGAGTCTCTGGTGCATGCGTGAGATCTTGTTTCCCTCTCACACTCTTCTCCAACTTCGCAAAGTGTATAAAGTATCTAAATCGGCTAGTTGACCATGCTATCGCTTCGGGAGCCTTCATATGTCGGAGCATGTAATCAAAACTAGTTCATATCAACAGAGTACATGGTGAGTTGAAAGATATTGTTGAAGATGGTTTTTATAATGGTATATAGAAATATATTTAGGAAGAGTAAATACATGTGTCATATCTTATTGTGAAGGGTTAAGGGCTTTTAACCCGTCACAAATAATATATATATATATATATATATATGTTCCAGTTGCTTATACATATATGTATATATAAAATTGACTAGAACATTAGTTAATTTTTAGTTTTATTTGGAATATTCTTAATATAAAATAATAGTTACACCAAAAAATCTTGTTTTAATTTAAGCCAACATATGTGTATGTTTTGTATTTATTTCGGTCATCAATAATATACCAACTCTAATGCTTAATCACGTTATTTTGTGATTTACAGAAACAAAGTGCACGTAGACTGGGTAAAAGCTTGGGTAGAGACCCTGTCAGATCTACAGAACTACGTCCAAAATTATTACAGTACGGGTCTTGTGTGCTATGAGATTAGGTGTGGGACAGATGATTTTCCTCCATCAATGATCCAAATCAATACACCTCCAACCACATCACCGCCATCCCTTGTATCGAAAACGAGTAATGCAAACGTTGCACTTCCTAGACCTACAATGATTGCTGACACCAATAAGAGAGAAAGCTTAATATCCAGTAAGTAAACACAAATGATGAGCTTATTTCTTTATATGAAATGGGTTATAACACAGATAAGTGTCAAAATAATGTTTGTTGTAAGCATATTATGTACGAGTATAAATCAAGTTGATTGCTATTTCATGTGGGTCTATATTGTTGTATTTTCTTGTAAATTACGACTTTAATAAATATGTTGTATTATGTATACGAAAGGTGTTCAATAAATAAGGTTCCTGGTGTACCGCCCCACTCTCACTCTATTTAGCTACGGCCACAATAGACTAAAAAGGAGGAGGGCGGGACTTAAGGAAATAATCATAAAAAAGGTGAAACAGTTGGAAGTTAAAGAAATATTTGAATAATTTATTCACAGTAACAAACAGTTTTAAAACAAGTTGCATGGCCTTACATGTCAAACTGAATTGTGTTGGAAAACAAATAAATCATATTATTATATAAACTTGTCTAGAAGAGACCAATGAAATAAGCAAAATTGTTGCTATTATTTAAAGAAAACTTTATTTGTGATATACAAGCTTCTAATTCACCACAGTGAATTAAGATCAAACAAGATTTGTATCTAAAGTTTAAATTTTAAATGTTACAAAGCTTGAGAAGAGCTTAAAAAGACTCTTTTAAATGATTTACAACGCGTCAGATTCACACCTGTGAATACAGACAAAATAGTTTTAAATGTAATAAATTTAAATTTAAATATCGCACCAGATATTTACTTAAAGTTTTAACTCCTAAATATTTTACAAGATCATTAAGAGCTTAATGAGCCTCTTTTAAATGATTTACAACGCGTCTGATTCACTCCTGTGAATGCAGACAAAATATTTTTAAATTTAAGAAATTTAAATTTAAAGTAAATATTGCACCAGATATTTACGTAAAGCACAAAGGTTTGACTTCCCGACTAAACTCAAACCTTCGCGGAACCATTACCCTCGTCACTTTTTTTAAAGAATTAAATAAGATTCCCACATTTAAATTTCTAATAGACAAACAAAATTATGTTAGAGAACATATAAATTTTGCCTAAAGGAATCTGCGAATATTAAAGTCAAAATCATATTAATCACCAAAAATAAGTTACTTTAACAATAACTTCAAAGAAAAAAAGTCTAAAAAATAACCAATAAATGAAACTTAGTCAATTTAATAAATTAAAATTATTACTGATAACCACAAAAGCAAAAATGTAATATTTTACCTAAATATTGTAAACATAAAAAGAACCAAGAAATGTGGCTACCTATTTAAACCAAGAAAATAAAAAGATACTAGCGCCCATGTGGAGACAGGAAACATTAAGTGCTCTATAACAGAATTTACTTTTAAACTTAAAGTTTTTAGCAAAACATTACCGATGCCTACACTGACAGATTTCCATAGCAAATTAAATTAAAGTATTCAAGAAAATCAAACCCATCGCAGCAATATGTAGTTTTATAGATCTAAACAAAGATATTATTATCAGCCATCCTGGCTAGATATCGTCATAGTCCTGAAGAGGACTTCTCGTGGAAGTGGTTGATGTAAATGGTCATCGATATTGTCTTTGTGCCCTCATTATATAGGTCTAGTTGCAAGGAGGGAAGGTGGGAGATTTCCTTTGTTATTACGTCATTCGCTAACCTCAGGTTAGAAGGCTGTATAGTTGTCATTACGTACACAGGTTCATGTTTGTTTTGATATTCAACCGTTGCATTCGACTCATTTCTAAAACACCAACTCGAAGACGCCGGACGCGCAGAGGTTGTTTGTTAGGTCACGTAGGCCAGCCAGATGTCCAGGAACATGAGTGGTCTTGTCTTAGTACAGCACGGGCCAATCAGAGAAATGCAAGCTCACTCTGTTGGAACATCAGGGCTCTGCACAATTTGTAGCGTTTTTGGACTTCTCTTCAATCTAGCATTCGAGGTGATGAGAATGGACTTGCAAGCAGATCGTACGAGTGGAGGAGTCCATGTTCTAGCCCATGCACGACTAACTGTCCAGGTTAGCGCCGCAGCTCTAAAGCGGCTCACTATATGAATGGCGAGGCCGAGGCCCGCAGGCCCAGAACCCCAGTAGCCCGGACCGACAGTCCCGGACCCCACCACTCTGCCAATGCCATCACTCGTCAGCGATCAAACTCACTGCCCCACAGAGTCCAACCCATTTCTGGGCCGTCGCCGCCATGAGCAAGCTCGTGACGTGGGCTTTCGGCCCAGCCCTGTATGCTACTTATAACGAAAGTAGTCGAATGGGGGCATACCAGTCCGCAGGGCCACCCCGAGCACATGTAGGCAACCGATGTAAGCATCACTCTTTCTTTCACGGTAAGGTTTGATAACAGCTGATTTGTTTGTTCTGTGTTTCACAAAGTTTATTGAGTGTTCAAAGGGAAACAAGGAGTCATCTGTTCTCCTCGTATTTGATAGCCACTCAACCCATACTAAAAATCTACAAGTCATAGACATGGCAAGAGAGAATCGAGTACTTTTACTTTATTTCCCACCACATACCTCCCAAAAGCTACAGCCTTTAGATGTAGGATTGATTAATCCTTTAAGCCTGTATAATGGAGAAGAGCTAAGAAAGTGGCTCCGCTGTAACCCAAGAAAAATCGTTACAATATGGCAGATCTCATCAATTTTTGGAGCTGCTTTCATACAATCTGCCACAATTAAAAGTGCGATAAATGCACTTATATTCACCGGGATATGGCCTACAAATCTTAACGTTTTATCGGAAGCTGATTTTTCACCAGCAGCAACGACTGATATCGAAGTAAGCGAAACTCATATGCTTACTGAAAACACCAATGAGTATACAAATAAAACTACTGAAAAATCTCGTGATATTGCAGAAAAAGCTGGCTAGACTGCAAAAAATGTCGATGAGATTGCAGGAAAGATCGTCGAGGGTGTAGAAAAGGTGAAAATAATAGAGGAACAGGAGAAATCTACTAGGCCTAGCAAGAAACCCCTAGTTGACGATGTTTTGTAGTGGCCTGGGGGCTCCTGGATGCAAGAACCCCTTACAATTAATAATCCTCCTACAATTCGTACTCCTCCTTAAACATCCCTGCCCAAGATTTCTTCCTTCCATGCAGTATCACCTGAGATCACTTTGCCAATTCCCAAAGTGACACAAAATGTAAAGAGAACCAGACGAAAAAAACGGAAGACAGCTATTTTAACCGATTATCCTTACAAAAATGAATTAGTAGAGGCTATTAAAATGAGAGGAAAATAAGAGGAGCAAAGAAGAAAGAAAAAGAGTAAAACTATTTTAAGAACAATAGAAGAAGGACAAGGAAATTTTTTTAAAAAAAGGTCAAAAGTAAGTCTAAAGAAAAAGTTTAGCCAAAATGAAAGAAACAAACATATTGCCAGAATCATCGTCTGATGAGAGTAAGAGTGAAGAAGATGATGTTGAATGTCTTTACTGTGATTACTTTTACTCAACCTCAGATGAAGGCTGGGTATCCTGCATCAAGTGTAAAAAGTGGGCCCACAATTCTTGTGCTGAGCTAGACAGCGAGTATGACGAAGCAGTCCTCATTTGCGAGTTGTGGTCTCCATCAAAATTCAATATATTCCTTTACCCCATTCTGCCCCATATCCGGGGCAGAATCGCGAAAATGACAGTGGTTAGTTTAAATATTTTTGACTTTGTTATTTTTTGGAATAAGTGATATTTTTTAATGCAAAGTGTTTATTATATAGCAATGAATTAATTAGTAGTGAAATTATGTCTTCACTTTCCCTAATTTTCATACTAATGATAATTATATGTTAAGTATCCCGTTCCACCCCACCTTCTTCTATCCCTCCAAAAATAAGAATTCAATGCGAGTGATTTTATGACGCAATTTTACATTTAACCAGGCAAATACTAGTGCATTTAGTTCTAACAACCTTTATCTTACTTTCTCCATCGTCTTATTAATTTAAATTAACGTAAGTGTCTGATAGCCCAAGTACGGACTGCAGGCCTAGACGCATAGAACTTCATATCGGTAAATATAACCTGGTTGAGTTTAATATCAATTAATGAACACGGAATATGATCTGATTTAGTCTTGAAAACGTAAAGTACAGCTATTTGAAACTTACCTAATATCCCCCCC
>CABFWB010005336.1:0-23814 GCA_902151455.1 Timema bartmani | reverse complement strand
CCCCCCCCTATATTCTTCGAGATATCATTCCAACAGCAATCATTTTGCTCTTGTGTTTCTCCTGAAAAAACCCACGATTCACATCCACAAAACAGTGTTGGAGATAACACACTTTAATATTTAGCCATATTTGCCTCTTTCAATACTACTTCATTCTTAGACGAGTCCACATACAACCAACTACTCTCCAAGATGCATTCACCCGTATGTCAATTTCACAATCTATCTTTACATTTTAACAGAACATTCTGCCCAGATACACAAAATCACTCACTTGTTCTAACAGTTTTATATTTATACTAATCTGACAATCATTTCCTGATCCATCCTTATTAAAAACTATCAACTTAGTTGTGGAGCCATTTATAACAAGATATATTCTGCCTGTCATCACATTTGAACGATTTAATACATTCTGAAAATCACTTTCATTCTCAGCTATTAAAATGATATCATCTGCACATAGCAGCAATCTTAGATTCACAATGTCCATTTGCACACCAATTGCGTCTTCACAAGCATATCTCATACACTTATCCATGAATACATTAAACAACCATGAAGACATAGCACAACCCTGTTCAATGTCAAACCATTCGCTCAAAGCTGCATCCACCCTAATGCACGCTTTACTTCCATCATACACTGCCTTGATTGCATTTACATACCATGCATACACACTATAACCTAAGAACATTCCACAACACACGCCTATTCACCCAATCGTACGCCGTCTACAGATCAATGAATGCAAAAAACTTTCTTCCTTACTTCCATACATTTTTCATTCACTTGTGTCAATGCAAATATGTATTTAAAAATATTTCATTTCATTTCAAATATTCTCAGAAATAGAATATTTTCAAAATTGAAACAATTTACGATTGAAGCGAATAAAACAAACTTTATAAGAAAAAAAGCCTATAATTTTTAAATTGTTTATTCATCTATTTAGGCAAAATAAAAACAACGCATGTCGTAGTTCAGGATCAGATACTTTCTCCACAGTAAAATGATAACATTTAATACTTTTATAGTATTTTTAATTCTTTTTATTTGAGGCATTTAACGTTGACTTTCTGAACCGATCAAAATATCAGCACACGAGAATTTCTATAAACGAGAGCAAAATGGCCTACCAATTTTGCCGGGAGAGGTATTTTAAAATAAATTCCAGGGTTCTTTTACGTGCCACAATCGACATGGGACCAACGGTTTTACTTCACCTCCGAAGGAAGTTGTGCTACGGATTGTTATTGCTCGAGAAAAACCCGTTGACCCCGACTGGGTTTGAACCCACGAATAGCCTTGCTCTATGTTTGTTCTATACACAATATGGTGAAGATGGAAAATCTCCTTTCTTTTCCTTCCTCTCATTCTCTTCCATTTATAAAAGTTTTTTTCCCATTTATTTTTTTTTTTTTTTTGCTATCGTATCAAACCATCCATTCAACAACATTCTTGCAATATACTAGAGTGCCGATGGCGGGAAGATCGAGAGTTTGAATCCCAATTGGGTGTATTCAAGGTTGTCTTTTATAAATGGTTTTCCACTCTCCCTCCAAGCAAATGATGCACTTCCTGTTAATTCAACTTTCCTCAATCCGAACACATAAGCGTAATTAATGAATTTGCGTATAACCAAAACGCGGTGCTTAAAAAAACGATATATACTAGTTAAAGCAAGTGCAATAGTCTAGGTAAAAAAGATCTTTAGAACAGTAGTTTGAACATGTAATTTAGACTGTTTTACATTATTACAGCTTCAAGGCGTATTAAACTTATTTTAGCTAAGTGTAATCATATATCATTACCAGTACCAGTCATTTTGGTGTAGCATTTTGTGTTGTAGCTTTGAAAAAAGTAATACCAGAAATGCAAACATATAAATGCGCAACTCTTCGTTTTGGTTCTGTTACAGTAAAAGAAACATACCATTCACCAGATGATACGATTGTAAATGCGCTTCCTTCTTTAGAAAAATCTCCAAAGTTTTCCAAGGACGGGAAAAAATGGATTGTGGTGAGTACAACATTTTGAAATATTCCTAATGATAGCGAGAAGAGGTGTTAAAGCTATAGATTTTATTATTGTATATACTTATATTTTATGTGGCTGTAATTGTTTTAGATATTTTACGAAACAAATTATCAAATAATTTGAAGTAATATAATATTGTACATTTTATTTGTGATAAATTGAGGGATTTGTTCCTTAAAAGACGACACCGCTGAATGAATGGCTCCTTACTTATGTGTCGGGACTACGATCTCGGGCGCGTGGATTTGAACGATATATTTTAACGTGAAAATAGATTAAAATATTATATTTAGTGTTTGACAATGTTTGTTTTTTTGGTCTCACAAATTTGAGCCTGCATATAAGCATTTTCGCTAAATACGACAATACCATTACAACAGCAAGAAGCCCGGAAGAGATTATAGAATACTAGCTGAATGCTCGTTCTTCGCACGGAATATTGTGTTATTATTTATTTTTGGATAAAAATGAGGAATTTTTGTCTGAAGCTTATTGGCATGGTTCTTAGCGCTACCCGGGAGTTTTATTTTCATCAGGCCCCCTTGCCTATTGCCTTGAGCGTTATCAGCTGAGCGAGGCTGGACAAGTCTCCCACCCTCCCACCATTACCCCCACCACACACTGCCCCGGGCCGGGCCCTCTCACTCACACAGACATTACAAACACAACAAAATTCAGCAGAATATAAACTACAACCTTCTACCGTCTCTTAGAGTTGCATATTAAAACGTAATTACATATTTAATTAATTGTCTGTATCGAAGCATCTACGGGGTAAAAATAATTGCTATATTTTTTCGAAGGCATTATTAGGACAAACTTATTGGATTATTACCCTCTAAACGCTTAAAAAGAGTGTTGACTAGGGTAGCTACCCTGATTTCACCCCCTTAATCACAAAATATCGGAATGAAACATCTTCACTTTTCCTAATTAGTTTATAAGGAACACCTGGATCAAATTTCAACCCTCTAGCTTCGTGGGAGGTGTGAGAATTAGTGATGAGTCAGTCAGTAAGTTAGTCAGTCAAGGCTTTCGCTTTTACATATATAGAGATAAGACTACCGTAATAATAAAAAAGTTATTTAAAAATGTATTTCCCTTTTGTTACTTTCTCATATATGAACAATGTTAGAATCGTGAAAATTTTAACCTCGAGATTTTAATGGGTCTAAATGAAGTTGGTCCAAAATCTAAATATTTGGTCTTATATCTTGTGTCATTATGTCTATCTATTCTTAGGACAATAGCAGATGTGGTTTAATGGATTTTGTTCAGAATCTATATTTAGATTTAATTATAGTCAAGCCTCGAGGATGAATTGTCATTTTAATCCTAGCGCTAAAAAAGGGCTAATTTTCTATTTCTGAAAATTCGAGATTTTTCAGAAGTGGCAGTAAAAATTTGGTTCAAATTGGATATGTGTACTGTTTGGCATGATATGCTATTTTTGCGAAGAAAAGTTTACTGTTGAGTGAATATCAAAAATTTGAAATTGTTATTATTATCAAAATTAAATTATTTTCATTTAGAATAAAATTCAACTTATTTCCTCGCTGTGCCTCCTTGAAAATAAGAGCGTAGAGTGTTAATTTTTCTAAGGAGGGTCCAATAGAAGGTTGACCTTAAATGTCAATATATTTATACATATATATATGTTATGTATTTGTATGGGGGGATTGTGATGATGGGGGATGGGGGATTGAGTGAGGTATTTTATTCTGAGATGTGTAAATTAATTAAATTAAATGTTACCATGAATGTTAAAATTAATAAGGTTAACATTGTTGGAATGCTATGTCTTGATATGGGATTGAGCTAGTTTTAGTATATATATATATATATACACGCATATGTACTAATTACGATAATTTGTTTGGGTCAAGGAGTATTTATAAAATAATAATAATAAAATAGGCATACAGTTACAAAAATAATACATCATGTACACCTGCATTTTCCCATAAGGGTCAATGTATAAGGAGCTACCCGAATAAGCAACAAGGTGATATTAGGACACATAGTAAAACTTATGTGCCATGCATGGCAGGTTTAATCTGGACCCTTCCACCCTCTCACCATTAGTCATCCTGCAACCCTCCCCTGTTGTCAACCTTTGTCACTCAAATTGTCAGGACTCGTCATCACTAGCTCACAGGTAAACACCTTATCTCTTTCTCTCTTCTGAGAAATGTGGGGAAAACATTATCTTCTATAATGGTATTTCGAAGAAAACTTGGATTTTTTTTTACACAAAAGTTAAAATCGTTGGTAATCCTTCATTTGTTGTGCTTCAATAATTTAAACATCACTCATGTTGTCAATAAACCTAAAACTAAGCTATTTCAAACTCAAAGGGGAAATATCTAGAAGAAGAAGAATGGTAGTAAGTAGCATTCCTCAACAATTTCCAAACATTTAGTGGAATGCAGTACAGCCCTGGAGAACCTACCATCTTTGGGTAATGTAAATTCTCTTTATTTTCACCTCCTCATCAATATCTCACCTCAACATCACACAGAGAACGGCAAATCACTCACTCCCCACCCTCCAACCCCATCCCCTCTCTTTCTCATCGTCCAAGATGTTAAGATTTAAGATGTAAGTTTGACCTTCTTAAGGCTCTAAGCCTTAAGGTTTAAGAAAACGTCCCTCCATGTGATAAGTCATATCTAAACCCTTCATATTAGAGAAACGTACCTTGAATAATCCCATCATGTAATGAATTTAAAAAAAAATTAAATTAATAAATGGTTTAAGCTAAAGTTCCATCATGTAACATGAGACGAGCCATAGATGAACCAATCATTAGAGTAATGTAAATTGACCGATTCCACCATAAGACAACGCATACAAAAAATATTTATTTAAATGAATAAATGATTTAAGCAAAAGTTCCTCCATGTTTGATATGGCTAGTCAAGGCTGAACCTTTAATGCTAGAGTAACGCTCCTTAAGTTATTCCACTATGGAACGACTTAAGTGTTTTCTTGTTTTAAAGCTGATTTTTATTTATAAAAATCTTTAGCGTGGGATATGTCCTCAACGCTTTACTAAAATAATGTTTATTGAAGCTGGATGCGTAGTTATAATGAGACGTCCTAAGTTAAGCCGAAGTAATAATTATTAAAAATTAATAGATACTTTAAGGTACACTGGCGAATAAACAATCCATTACAAAAATCTTGTTCATGGTCAAGATGCACAACTAAGAATCTTGAGTAAGCGTGTTAAAATCACCCTTGATCCATCTATTTTTTATTTTATTTCAATATGTATAAAATAGATTATTTTTATAGGTATGGGATGTTTCCTAAAAGGGTTTCTCCATTAAATTGATAGCGTATAAGTGTCACAATAGTGAGATTAATCACGGTATGACGAATGGTTCTAGTGATGAGCTTTTATCATAATTATATCCTCTTTCTCACTTGGTTGATATCTCAAAGGTTTCACCATGATGGAATCAATCAATGTGGCATATGGTTACAGCCATTAATAACTGGAACCATGCATTCTCTCTCTTATTAGGTTGATAGCTTTTAAGTTTCACCATCGAAAAATCAACCAGGGTATGAAATGTATACTCTGGGCTAGTATCTTATAGGTTATACCATACTTTTTGATGTTATACTTAAGATTATCAGACTTGAAAGGGTCTGAATAGAGTTAATCAGAAATAAATTGTCAGACTATCAGACTTAAGATGTCTAGACTTGAGATGGGTGTACTTAAGATGTCTAGACTTAAGATGACCAGACTTGTGAGGATCAGACTGGTGATGACCAGATTTGAGGTGACCGGTCATTAGACAAACAGACTTGTAATGATTATTCTTAGAATGGATATAATTAGAATTAAGATTGCTAGACTTAACATAGTCAGACTTTTGAAGGTCAGCCTCCAAATGGATATACTTGTGAGGGTAGACTTGAGATGGGGATCCTTAACATTTAAAGCCTTAAGATGGTCAGACTAAGATGGATAGGCCTGAGATGGCAAGATTTGAGATGGTCAGTCTTGAGATGGCCAGAAACGAGAAGGATAGACTCATTATGAATAAACTTGAGAATACCGGACATGATATGGATAGGCTTGAGATGGTCAAACTTTTCTCTGTAGATTTTTGTAGGCGTGTAAATGAAAGTTAATAAACCGATTAGACCAGAGTGACGCTTATCATTAGGAAAGAAGCCTGTTTTTTTTACTAAGCCCAAATGCCAGTTATGAACTGAGAGGGGACTAAATCCTTTCAAGAGAATGGCAACCATATAGCAACGGAATGTCTACCTTGAGGAGAAACCCATTAGTCGATAGAAAATATTTCCCCAAAATTGTTTCTTGAAAAAGAGGATGAGGATGTACTAATGAAGCTCTTAAAGTAGAGAGAGATAATACCCGTCAAGCAGCTGTCAGATAGGAGCATGCAGTTTCACGAAAAAACTTTCAAAAGGTTTTTTCTCGGAATGTGAGGGGGAGGAATGATGGAATGTACAATGTTGTGCTCAAAGTGCTGGTGATCAAATGTTAAAATATAAAGCATGGCTTTGATCAGCTATCAAATATATTGCAAGTATTATATGGGGCTAAGGACACGTTTAAGTACGATGTGGATATCCGATCAAGTCTAAGTATAATGTAAAGTTCAGATAAATGTTCAAATGTTGTTGTCTTGTTATGATCAAATGTTATGGAGCATGATCTTGATCAACCATCAAATATAATTTGAGTATCATGTATAGACAGCGATACATCTAAGTATGATGTAGAGTTCAGATCAAGTCTAAGTATAATACAGAGTTCATAACAATGATCTAATGTTCTTGTGAAATTATGAAATAGAGCTTTGATCTATGATCAAATGTTGTTAAAGTATGAAGCATGACTGATTAACTATCAAATATAATTTATCATGTACGGATACGATCGAGCTCACATTAGGTATGATATAAATGTTCGCGACTTGTAAAATTTGGTTATATGTCTTTTACGTATATTGTGAAAATAATAATTAAATAATGTAAGATAACAGTACATGATATGATCAATGAACTACGATTCAATGTATATTTCGTAGCTCTGATAAATGTCAGATGACTAAATGTCTGGCTAGTATGATGTAGGTATAAGTTGGTAAGAAAGGAATCTAGTCAATCCACAGAGAGAGGGTGAATATTTTCAAAAGCATGCAAGAGTCTAGCCATACAAGCATACCTACAGTAGTTAACAAATGCGCTATGTATGACGTTGTAGTATTACTTTATTCTGCATTCACGTACAAGACACACAGTACCATAATAGTCACCGCTCCAAGGTCAGGGCTGGAATGTGCTACCAACCCTTCTGTCTTGACGAACACTAGAGGAGGGAGTCTTGTCCCGTTATAACTGTAAGGACAACGTTCCCCCTCTACCTGCTTGTTTGCAGTCAGTGCTTATCGCTACACTATTCCCTCCCTTATTCAAAGCTCATGGTTTAATATTAAAGCACAATAGCTTATAGCACCAATAAATATACATATCTACTACACAAGAACCACCTTAAAGGTTAAAGATGTTTACTTACACTTTTCTTCGATCATCTAAAGCCGGTTTGAAATGAAATTTTCTTGTGTTCTGTTCCGGGCTGGGTAGCGACGTACTTCTCCATCTGTGCTGACGTCCATTGCATTATTGTGAAGAGCCTGTGGAATTTCCACCGGCTGAAAACGTTCACCCGTTGGGTTGATGCCATTTGTTTGAGACTCCAAAGAAGCGTCATCGGTCGTCACCAGCCTTGTACCTTCACCTCTATTATGACCAACCGGTGATGGGCCAACTTCTCGTGGTTGTTCTCAGTCTGAGTATGATTTAAGTCTATTGAAGTGAATCACAGGGCGTTTTCTTGGGTTAAGTGTGTATTGAATATGGTACGTCACATCCGATCATCTTTTCCTGACGACATAGGGAACCTGCCATGGTTTGTGCAACTTAGGTGTCAAGCCTTCCCTTGTTTCTGGTGTGTATAACCACACTTTTTCACCTACTTAATATGCTTTCCCTGAGCAATGCTGGTCATATACGTCTTTTTGTCTTTCCTGCCTGTCAAGGCGATTACGAAGATCCATTGTATATGAAGTGGATGTAACTTATTCTTCCACTTGCTCCGTTGGTTTCCCGTACACTATATCAATTGGTAAACAAGCTTGTATTCCGAACATAACCTCAAAAGGGGGTGTTTAGTGGTTTCATGTACACTCGTACGATACAGCAACATTAGCTGAGGCAAATTTACGACCCAGTCATTTTGGTTTTCGTTTACCCACTGAGACATCACAGTAACGTATGATGAAATCGTTCCACTAAGCTATCTGACATTGGGTAGTAAGTTGTTGTTCGCTTCTTCGCAATCTGTAATAAATCGCATAAGTGTCTGATTACTGTCCCGTCGAAATGTCTGCCTTGGTCGGTGTGAAATTCAGTAGGGACACTGAACCAGCTAATTAATTCGTCCACCAGGACTCTTGCAACTGTGACTGTGACAAGTTGGCACTGGCAACACGGCATTCTTAAAAGTCCATCAGCGTTACCATGTTTCACTCCTGGGCGATGTTCTACCACATACTTGAATCGCAATAGACAGTCCAGCCACCGAGCTACTTGCCCTTCAGGCTCTCTTTGAAATTGGGGAGCCAGATTAGTGGTCTATGGTCTGTGCGCACACGCAATACCTCACTTCCTTCAAGGTAGCAACGAAAGAAGTAGAAACAGTCAACAAGGGCTAGTAGTTCTTTACATGTCACACAATACTGCCTTTCTGTCTTAGTAAGAGGGCGGCTCCAATAATAAAATACTTGTTCTTTGCCATCTTGAGTCTGGCTAAGTACTACTCCTATTCCAACTGCACTTGCATCACAATCCACCAGCCATTCACACTCCGGACGGGGAAAACCTAAAAGGGGAGTGGTCATTAATCTTCTTTTTAACCCTTCAAAGGCGGTTTCTCAAGTGGCATCAAACACAAACGGTACTTCTTTGTGAGTAAGGCATTGCATAGGTGCAGCAATAATCGCAAATTTGCGGATGTAGAGGCGATAGTATCCGACCATTTGTAGGAAAGAGTTAACTTCTTCCACAGTTATGGGAATGGGCCAGGATTTAACCTTATTTACTTTCTCTTCTGGTGTAGTGATCACCTGCGCTGATACTCTGTGTCCCAGGAAAATAATCTGGTACCACATAATTTTACATTTCCGAGGCTTAATTTTGAGGCCAGTGTAACATTAGCAATGCTAGCTAATATTACATCAATACTACCCACCCCAAATTAAACCAATAAATATAGACATCCTGCAATATCAAAGATTTACAAAACCTTACTATGTCTAAAAATGTGCTTTACTCACCCTATAGTCTCGGCCAACAACCATCACACGACTGGTGCACATCAAATAATTCTGTAAAGAAGACTGACACTCCTTGGAAAAGTGGATCAACGAGACATCGGTATGAGGTGATCTAGACCTACGCTGATTGGCCTAGCCGGCCGACAGACAACCTCATGCGATCTTCACTGCCAACTCACCAAATTTCCGGTAGGCTGGTGCTCAGCTAACATGGTGGACGATTAATTCCGACACAACGAGAGGTCCTGGTCTGGACTTGGACAAAATCGGTCCAGAATGACAAAATATAAAATCTTTATATTTTGTTAAATATTCGAATATAATCGACCTATAATGGGTTCGGGTGTTTGAACACTTAGTTAATTATGTGATTATAATCGTTAGTGTAGGCGTCAGTAATTTCTCACTAGAATATTTATTTAGAAAGTAAAATTGTTTTATGGAACACTTAATGTTTCCTTTTGCCACTTGGGCTCTAATCTCTTTGTAATATTTAGTCTTATTAGTAGGTAGCCACTTTTTAATTCTTTTTCTTGCTTGGAATATTTACTTTAAATATACATTTTATTGCACTTGTGGTTACCAATAATTGTTTAGCTTTAAAATTTGATAATTTATAAATTATAGATACAATTTTTTAAACGTCTTTTGTTTGAAGAAATTATAAAAGTAATTTATTTTTGTTGGCTTATAAGTTATAACTTTAATAATAACCGATTCATTTAGTGAGAAATTAGCAGTATTCTAATGTAGTATTGCTTTGTTTTCTATTATAATGTGAATATTAACAAGTTGAAATCTTCTCGATTACTTCAAAGTTGGTGGAAGTAATAGTCCCACAGAGGTTTGAGTTATGTCGGGAAGTCAAACCTTTGATCATTTATTTTGATTAGAATTGATATTTGAATTTAAATGTAATCTTAAAATCTAATGATTTAGTCGGAATTCACAATGGTGATTCAGGTGCTTTGTTAACCGTGTCGAAGAGCTTTTTAAGCTCTTTATTAATATATTAAATATTCAAAGGTTTAATGGTTTAACCTGTTTGTTTAGTCTGAATTCACAATGGTGATTCAGGCGCTTTGTTAACCGTGTAGAAGAACTCTTTAAGCTCTTTGATATTCCAATAATGGAAATATCATATACCTTTATATTTCAAGCTCTTTAAGCTCTTTATTAATATAAGAAGGATTCAAAGGTTTAATGATTTAATCTGTTTGTTTAGTATAAAGTCACAAGGGTGATGCAGCCACTTTGTTAACCAAGTAGAGGAGCTCTTTAAGCTCTTTATTATTATATTAATGATTTTTGATTATTATTGGGTCTCTTCCAGAATAATTTGTATAAATAAATAATTTATGATATTAACTCTTTTGTTTCAAACGTAGTCTTCTTCAAGGACTACTATTACTTTGAGATTGTGAAATATATCCTCAAATGTACTGTACAAGCGCAGTCTCTGCCATATTTATATGTTTTTCAACACCACTCAGTTCGCCTTGTGAGGCCATGTATTATTTATTTACTTCTGTTGTCTTTGAATAAATAATTTAACTTCTTTCTTACACTTGCAAATGTTCCCTTTTTTTGTTACATTCAATTCCTTATAGATTCCGCCCACCCTCTTCCCGGATAGTGTCGCCTCTAGCAGTTAGAGTTGGAGGTGGCGAACGGTACGCCAGCATCGCGTACTCGTGTAAAAACTTGACACAAACATCCCACGTGTTGTTTCTCATCCCGACTCCATAGTACCACATCATCTAGGTACGCCATGCAGGTTTTCCACTTGATACTTGTTAATATCAAATCCATGAAGCGTTGGAAGGTAGCCGGCGCATTACATAGGCCATAAATAATTACATTAAATTCATAGAGGCCATCTGCTGTAACAAATACTGTTTTGGGACGATCTTTTGGTGCTATCTCAACTTGATGATAGGTGGCTGCCATGTCAAGAGATGAGAACAATGTTGCTCCCGACAAACTTTCAAGTATGTCATACATACGTTAGGTTTGTACGACCACACTCAGAATCATCTTGTGCCAAAATATCCGCAAACTCATTTAATAGCCCTATTGTCTCTACACGCGTAACCTCAGAACACTTAGCTTGGGTAAGGTCGAACAATACAGCTCCTTGACGATGTTTGGTTTGTGAAGTGAGAGAGAAGCACACGGGAGAAGATTTATCTTCATCGGGTAGGGTGCAGATGTGGCTCATTGCTGTCCCTTTATACAACACAATAGGGTCTGGTGATGTATTTAGAGGTTGGAAAGGATCCCTATTTTTCCGAGCTGTGACCAAAATACAAGCAGAGAGAATGCCTTATTTTGCTGCTACTTGAAGGTTGGGTTCCAAGCAACCTTCCAACTCTTCAAATTCTGAACCCACTATTCCACCGTGTGGCAAAAACAAATCACTTCTGTCAGGCACGGTGACAGTTTCCGCAAGATTAACATGTGATTCGTGTATTTGAAATAGGGAATTCTTGGAGTTTGAATACCTAACATAAAGGCATGGAACTTTGACTCCACCGATATTGAGGACGTCCTGAGAAGTAATTATATCACACTTATGTGCCAATATGAATGACAAACCTAACAGAGCAGACGGGGAAATATCTTTAATTACAAGTAATGTTTGTGTGTACGTATTATTAATGAGTATGACGGGTAGGGCTATCCAGCCTAAAACTGAAAACTGACGTCCACTTACATCATGTATAGAGATCTTTGATGAGACAAGTTGATCCTCTGGACTCTCAACAAGTTCCCAAAAGTCTTTTCGTATTATGTATTTCGAAGCTGCGGAATCAATGAGAAAATCCAGTTTAATGGAGCGAATAGCTCCAGACGCGTAGATTGTAAATAGATTATTTATCTTGGAAATTTCGAGTGCCTGGTGGAAGGCCAATGTAGGTGGGCGAAAACAATCTACATCGGCGATCGCGAGTTTCCCGAAAACGTTGCCACACATTCCCACCGTACGGGTCCTCTTTCTCCACATTGAAAGCAACGTGGTCCTGAATGATCCCGTGTAACTTCATCCCGACAGTCACGTTTATTTTCTCGGCACTTGTTCTATCAATGGCCACGGTATTTACAGTAACTCCACGTAGCATGAGGTCTTATATCTTCTTAATCCATACGATGTGCTCCCACCACTGCCTCTTGAATTAACTGCTGCAGTAAAACAGGTGTTATATTTGTATCTGCTACAGAATAGTGGTGGCAACTACACGTTCAACTGGCACAGCACGCTCAATTCCTGACACTGCATCCAGCATTTCACCGAGACTTACAAGGTATATCACAGTTTTGGCGGGATTCCGGCGCGTTTCTACGCGAATGTCACTGTCTTCTATACACTGAATAAGCCAGTCACAGACTATTTCATCACCAGATTCTGAATAAAACTGTGGGTAAGCTTCCATTGCTACGCTGCAGGTCAATTGCGAGTGTTGTTAAACATTCATTGTCTTGCGGTAAGGTAAAACGAAAGCGGCTTTCTTTAAATCTGGCTTTTTTTTTAAACAATCTTCAACTTAGAGCACACTCTATCAAAATATTTTCTGTCCTTATCTGGTAGACGCTTTACGCTGACCCATTAAGGGATAGTCCCAAAAAAAGAGGACGCGACTCCTCCTTCCATCCGTTAGCTGCGGCCAAGATCTCGAAAGTAAAGAGCCAGTCTTCTATCGACT
Organism: Timema bartmani; assembly: GCA_902151455.1. Classification (NCBI taxonomy): domain Eukaryota; kingdom Metazoa; phylum Arthropoda; class Insecta; order Phasmatodea; family Timematidae; genus Timema; species Timema bartmani. The sequence goes on along the minus strand of CABFWB010005336.1, from coordinate 10,685 downwards.
CATCCGTATCCCCGGTAAATTTGGATGGAAACAAAATTGAAATAGCCATAACACTAAATAAATACCTTCACAAGTAGCTTATAATAGTGAAGAGTGCTGTTCAGCCACACTAGCTATCAGATAGCACACACGTATAAAAATACATAGAACATAATAATAGCATAAACATGTGATTGTTTTGGAAGCATATCCATTACTAAACACTCAAATTAATTAAACAGTGCTAGATTACAACTCAATAATAAACTGTCTTTCTAAGCATATCACTTTCATATGAAACTATTATAAGCACCATATGCCACCAGTGTAATATTACTTTATTCTGCATTCACGTAAAAGACACACAGTACCATACTAGTCACCGCTCCAAGGCCAGGGCTAGAATGTGCTACCAACCCTTCTGTCTTGACGAACACTAGAGGAGGGAGTCTTGTCCCGTTATAACTGTAAGGACAACGTTCCCCCCTACCTGCTTGTTTGCAGTTAGTGCTTGTCGCTACAACGTTATTAGGAGGTCGATAAACCTGTCTGACCTGTTCCAAATTGTGGGGAGTGTCTTTTCTCCGATGAGGAGGCGTGGTATAACGTATGCATAGTTAGAATATGAATCTATATGCTTTTATTTTGAAGGATGAGAAGTGTATAGTATTAGAGATTAAGAATTAACCTTGGTCCTTGGAAGTGGATACGAATTTATCGTTATAGACTTGAACGTTAGGGTGTTAGATAACCACCCAAGAAGATTGGTATTGAGAGCTATCTTATATAGAAAGTTTAATATATTATCTTTTAGAAAGTATATTTAAGGATGAGAAGATGCACCCATTCTGCGTCAGAATTTGCTTCAAGCTAATAGTATATACACCAAGAGAATTCAGCGTTACGAGGTCTAGCTGTTTAGCGTCAGGATGTTGGCAAGTCATAGGTCAGGGAGAGTAGGGTATAAAGGCTTTAGGGAGGGAAAGGTATTTTTTTTATATTGCATCTTTTGTTCCTTCACTCTATGGTTCATACAAGTCTGAAAGGTTTTTTTAAATCCAAGCGAATCTCGATTAAATTTATATACTTGATGTTAGTCCATTCTTCCTACAAGATGATAGGTAAAAGCAATTATTGTTTATAATATATGCATCGGTATGTTTAGTAATAAATAAAGTTTTAGATTGCATCCTTATTGAGTAAGGATTTATCGTCAAAGAGTTTAATGAGGGCAAGCCATCTGAAGCATCATTTAAAATTAGTATACTTGGTGTAATACCTATAAATAAATAAACGTTTATATGTTTATGGAAGATCGAAGGGCTTTCTTTGAAGATGACATATCCATTACAATTGTTAAGTTTTTGACTTGAGCAGTAGATATTGTAACACTCTTGGGTTTATGATCTCACCGAGTTTAGAAGAGAGGTTTACAACGTTATCTTTGAAGACGTAATGTTTTTGACGATTTATAAAGTCAGGTTCGGTGTGGACAATATCCTCTCCCGGTTGGCAGTAAGGGGAGTTGCAGGATAATCGACAAGTCCTGTTAGGTTTATAATTGTAGAGAGAGAGCGCGTAAAAAAGCAACGACTACATTCAACTAGGGTGAAGGGATGGTAGGCGGGAGTCAAACCTTGTAAAGATAGTGGAGTGGGAGGGTGTATAAGATTGTAATTCACAGTCCTGGGTGTGTTGGAGTTGGGGGTGGTCAGGAGAAAGTGTAGATGGAAGGGTGTGTGGGAAAGGGTTGAGTTGGAGAACAATGCACCTTTATGGTTTGGTTGTTGTGTTTAATTGGCTGAGAGCTATAGGTTAAATTTATGGTTGTAGTGTTTCAGAATTAGTTTGAAATGAGAATTAAAAAACAATAGCATCTTGGCCATGAAGAAGAGGGATGATAGGGTGGGGATGAGTAATTTGCCATTCTGAGTGTGGTGATGAATTGAGACGTATGAATAGGTGGAAAGCATGAGAGTTGCATTACCGTTTTTAGTGAAATTACCTTTATGAGTTCTGGTGTTGAGCTAGTTCGCAAAGATGCTTGGTTCCCTATTATTTTTAGGAATGGACTGTACTGCATTCCACTAAATATTTTGAAATTATTGAGGAATATTATTACCAACCGTCATCTAGAGAGTTTCCCTCTAATTTTGATATACCTTAGGTTTAATAACAATATGGGCGGTGTTTAAATTGTTGAAGCAGGAATAATGAAGGATTACCAACTGTTGTCTATCGATTTTACTTTTCCTGTAAAAAAAAACAAGATTTTTCGAAATGCCATTTTAGCATCATAATGTTTTCCCCAGATTTCTCAGAAGATGGGAAATAGTTAAGGTGTTCCCGGAAACGTATGATGACAATTCCTGACAAGTTTAGTAATGAGGGTTGACAGCTGAAGCGGAATCAGGTTGTAGCTTGGAGGAGGGGGTCTGAGGAGGAAGAGGATGACGTGGGGTGACAACAGAGGAGATGTCTGGTTGTAGTGAGGAAGTGAGAGAAGGGGTGCAAGATTATAAGTGGTGACAGCTGGGAGGAAGGTCATTAGATGGAAGGGGCAAGATGTAACCTGCCATTCATTGCATATATTAAGGTCCTCCATGTGCCCTTGTCGCTTAGTCAGATATATTTGCTTACATCGACTCTCATGGGAAAATGTGGGCTCACTTAAAGTCTTATTTGTGTAAAAGTATGCCTATTTTATAAATACTTTGAGGAAGGTTGAATTTAGAGGAAGTGTACTCAAATTCGCGTGAAGGGAGATGAGAAAACTAATTAGAAATAATCAACCTCACGTGACCGGGATTTGAATACAGCTCTTCCCATCATCGGAAGTCTAATCAATCGCGAGACTGATGTCTTAGACCATGTGGTCACTGAAATAGGTTCGTTTTAAATTTAACATTAATACATATCATAGTAGTAGTAGATCACCTTTAGATAATCAAGGATTTCATTTAGTTAAACATAAAATGCTTATACGGTTTGGAAGAACCTTTCAATAACTAGTAAATGCTTCTCAAACTTCGTGTGCAATTTCAAACTTTCTAGTTTTGATATACAGGTGTGTTTAATGTGATAGAAGTTATGTGTTGAATGTGAGATTAGGTATAATCAAAGAAGATAGTAAGCTTACAATGAGTTAATAACTGATATGCCAGCTATTTAATTTAAACTGGTAATTCACCGAGATGATCAGGATACTCAAGTATGATATTTCTACGTATAGTAAAAATACTTGCCTTCTTTTCTCTGATAGGTACACTAACTCTTTATATTCTGAGAAACTTTCTCTGTTTTCCAATAATCTATTGGATATACCAAAACAGTCTGTTAGATTATATTGTGGCATAGCTAGTTTTGCAATAAGTAGGAATTTAAGTGCATCTTTTAAATGAACATACACATAATAATAACATTGGGAAAATGTCATTTTGTGCCAGAGATAAGAACAACCCTATTCTAACTAATTTTAGGTCATTGATACCGAAAAAAAAGGGTTGGTTACAGTTTTTGAGTTGCTGGAAGTAATGCCATTTAATTAAATTTGTTCACTCTCTTAACGCTTGTGAAATTTTTAGGTTAATCTGACAACGCTGAAAGAGAATAGTTTAAAAAAATTGAGTTTGTTGGGTTGGTACGCTCAGACTAGAACTGGAATATGCTGGCGGAAGTCATTTTGAGGTGATATGGATGGCTTCTGAAAACAAGTGGGTACCTATTTTCCGTAATTTACACCCTTGGTTGTCACATAACTTTAAACTTGCAAATTGCAGTGGCCATTTGAAAATTAGATTCATATCTATGAAAACAACTTATTGACTGTCAGTGTAACCAACATGATTGAAATAGTCTAAAAATTATTTGAAAATTGAAAATTCTCAATCTTACCCTGCTGTTCTAAGTTACCCCAGTTTACGGCGACGAGAAAATATTTTTAGTGTTCTATGTGCTTGCATGCAAAGATTTACAACATTGGCATAGGCCTACTATATCAACGTGTTACATCCCCAATTGATTTAGAAACGTTTCAATTAATTCATTGTTTCTGTTATTTGGCGTGATTAATATAACAGGATAGTAGTAAATTATATAACAAGATGTAGCTTGAATTTGATAACATTTCACAGCACATTAATTCCAACAGAACTAAAAAATGGATAAAAAAAAGGTGGTTATTTTATTATAAAAAAAACAGTGTTACCACACATAAACAATAACTTATACCTTAACATACGATAATTCTCTTTATGCCTATACTTCTGATATGGTAAACTGACCGTTTTAGTTAACACCCCCTCCTCAATTTATCATTACACAATCTCATTGATACAGTTCACTCATTCCTAAATTTCTTCTATGTCTGACAAAAGGCTCAGTTGTTAATCCTTTGGTGGGTACAACAGCAATTACCTTGTTTTCAAAATGATCCTTCACAAACTTATACTTGTGCTTCAGTCGTTTTTGTTCCCAGTTCCCTAGGGCACATATGCAAGACTGATTATCCTCAAACAAGGTCACAGGTTTACTAACCCCAATGTCTAGTTCTTCAAATAACTGCATGAGCCAACTCTGAGGTAGCTGTAGCCAAAGCAATAAATTCCGACTAGATTATGAATATTAAAACAGTAGGTTGTTTCCTGGTTGCCCAGCAAATAGCATCTCCATACATTTAGAATATATAGCATGTTATAGACTTCCTATCAGGTCGATTTGCAAAATTTTCTGCATGGACATACCCACAGAAAGTGACGCCGCTCTTTCCTTTGAACCACAATCCCCAACTTAAAGTTCCCTTCAGGTACCTCAGAGCTCTCTTCAGACCCACCCATTGCACTTCAGTTGCATTTGATTGGAGCTGACTGTAGAAATGTATAGCTGCACACACATCTGGTCTGGTGGTTAAGGATGCATTAATTAAGACTGGCAATTAATTCCCTATACGGTTTAACATCAAATAATGCAATCTTTTGTGACATTTTGATTTGATTGCAACTCTAGAGGTGTTTGCAATGCTCCATCTGAAATTTGGTCAGTAATTTTGTCAAATAGCTAGCCTGACTCAAATACATTGTCTGACCTCTTCGTTCTTTTATTAAGACCAAAAAAATACTTAGCATTCTTTAAGTCTCACATCTTAAATTCAGTCATGAATATCTCTTTTAGTTCGTCAAGCTTATCTATAGAACTACTAACAATCAGAAATATATCAACATAAAGTAGCAGATATACAACATTCCTATCTTCCCGATGCATATACAAACACTTTTCAGACTGACATAGTTTGAAACCAAGCGACTTCACATACACATCAAATCGGAATTCCATTCTTTTGGTGCTTGTTTTAGGCCGTATAATGTTTTCTTTAACTTGAGAACTATTCCTTCTGCGACATTTACTCCCTCAGATGGATATATAAAAATTTCTTCCTTTAAAACCCCATGCCAAAAAATATTTTTAACATCCAAATGATGGATGTGTAATCCATTATGGTTAAGGATTGAATAGCCAAATCTATTATTTATGCTTTTAGTGGGATTACTCCACCTAGATATCATATTCTGAAAATTGAAAGATGAAACCTTGACACGGGAATCGAAGGTCCCGGATTCGATTCCCGTGTCCAGGTGTCATTTTTCAATTTTCAGAACATTATGGTTAGCTAAATACAACAGAATTCTTAGAGCAGTCAGCTTAGCACAAGGAGCATAAGTATCATTATAGTCAAATCCCTTCAATTTTGCATACTCCTTAACTACTAACCTCTCTTTGTATCTATCTAAATTTACATCTTGATCCGGTTTAATCTATTATTAATAATTCTTTTTCCTTCTGGTTGTCTAACATCTTCCCATGTCTCATTTTCCAATAATGAATTTATTTCCTCATTAACTGTTCTCACCCAGCCACTTTTGTCACTCCTATCTTCCAACTCTGCCATACTTTTTGACAACCCTTCACAGAATAAAATTGCATACATTGCAATATTTACATCCTCTACTGAGGACATAGTAACCAGCCCTTCTGGTTTCCCCTGCTCCTTTGGTTCTTTCATTGAATCCACATATACACCACTTAGTACTAAAGATGTTAAATCTTCCATTTCCTCAACCTTTCCAGCTCTAGATCCTTTCTATAATATGCCCAAAACATAATCCCCTAAATACTCATAAACCTTCCTAACCCTTCGTCTACCGTATTCTTCATCTTCCTGACCTTGTTCCTTAAAACTTAATTCCTCAAAGCCTCTGAATTCCTTCTGTTCCCCTCCTAAATATATGTTCCTTCTTTCTTCTACGTGTGATTCTTCAGTTTCTAAATTTTTCCATTCATGATCCCACATCCCTTCCTCAAACTCGTTTATGTCTTGTAAAACTTGACACTGCTTGCCACAATAATTTTTCTCAATTCTGAACACCACAACCTATATCCTTTATCGCACTACACTAGCATGATACACTTCCGACTATGCGAGTCAAACTTGCCATTTCTCTTATTTTTTAACTTTGTGAGCATATGCTATGCACCCAAATACCCTCAGTTTTCCTAGACTAGGGTTACTTCCATACCACAACAGCTGGTAGTTTCCCATTTGGTAATGCTACAGTGGGACTCCTATTTATAAGATATATAGCAATCAAAGCCGCAAAATTCTTGCTTAGCTTAGAACCTAGCAACATACACCGTGCCTTGTCCAGATTAGTGCGATTCATATGCTCCGCCACACCATTTTGTTCAGGAATTCTTGGAATCGTTAGCTCATACTTTATTCCTTTTTCTACATAGAAATCGTTTACATCCTGATTAACATATTCTCGCCCATTGTCACATCTAAGGCTAATTTTGTTTAAATTTAGCTGTAACCATAGCTTCACAGAATTTTATGTAGTACAATACTTCATTTTTTGATTTAAGACCAAATGCTACAGTAAAATGAGTATAATCATCAATTCAGGTTAGAATATAATTGTTTCTATCATAAGTACTAGGTGAAATTGGACCACACAGATTACTATGAATTCCTTCCAACGGTCTTATTGTCCTTACTCTAGTATGATTATGCGAACCTGCCGTTTGTTTTCCTTCTATACAGATTCCACACATTTCCTTACTCCCTTCCTTAATTTCCCCGATTTCATCAACTACCGTTGACAATGTATACAGGTTATGATTCCCTTTATGGCCTGGTCTAGGATGCCACAACTTGGCATTATTTTCAATTATACATGTATTAACCTCATCATAAGAATTTACCATAGTTACCGACATTTTGTACAGATTACCTTCTCTATTTCCTACTCCAACAACACTATCCCCCTTTAAAATAGTACATTTTCCATTCTCAAACACACACATACACCCATTTATTTCTAACTTTGGTACTAATATTAAGTTATACTCTAAGTTTTCTACCAGTAACACATCCTTAGTAGAAAGTTTTCTGAGCTTACCATTCAGTTGAATTTGTGCATATACATCACCTATTTCCTTTGCCTTTAGGAACACTTTTGATTTAGTAACTCCTATCGCTAGTGGTTTATCTAGCTTCCTCCGATTCACTACAGGAGTATCCTTCATTGCAAGATGATCAGTGGCTTCCGAGTCGAGAACCCACGTATCACTTTTACCTTGATCGCATTGTGTTACACTACACTCATTAACTGACACTATAAAACTATATGCAGGCATTTTTTTCTTCTCAGCTTCATCTTGAGCAAGGTGTGAGTTTCTTGATATATTCGTATCTCTCTCTTGGTCCTCTTCCGTACATCCCTCCACCTGGCTTCCAGCACTCATGTCTCTTGTGCCCCTGAATTCCACAATTGTGATACTTGAAGGAGTACCTGCCCTTCTGACGTACATTCTCAGACAATCCACTGTTTCCTGGCTTAGTTCCAGTCACTACCTATTGCCTGGTTCCCGAGAAGGCCCTGGACGAGTTCTCCCTCCTTTCCTTTCATTCCAAGCCATCTCTTCTTCATCGATTCTCTAACAAACTACAATGCCCCAAGCGTTTGCAGACCTGATACTACTCCTTCCAACTCGTCAGGCATGGTCAATAGGAAATTTAATACAATCCCCTCTTCGTCCAACAGCTCACCTGCAGTCTTCAATTCCCGGACCATGAGAGAGTATTCACTAAACATTTCGACAGATGGCCTATGCCTCATAGTATGCAGTTTCTTATTCAGTATCATCCTACTTGTTGTCCCTTTCTTTTCGAATCTCTTCTGTAAATTAGTCCATACATCATAAGCTGTAATTTTGCCCTCCACATGTTCCAGCTGGCTATCTTGAATTCGCTGCACAATAAAACTTTTGCACTTTTTATCAGTTCGCTTTATCTCCAATAATGTCTTATCCTTGGTTACTTTAACATCTTGGTTATCTTCTTCCACGTGAGTAAATGAGAGCTGCCATTTCATCAATGGCGTCCCTAAATGATCCTTATTGTCCAGAAACACTTCCATTCTGAACTACCAATAATCGTAATTATTCCCATCAAATAGTAGTATTCTGTACTAATCTTCCTCCATTTCAATGCTTGTTATATATTGGATAGTACGTGTTAATCTTAACCTCTTTTCCATGCTTCCTTCCTCAAAGTCACTATCCCACGCGCAATTTTTCACTATACGTTATCTCCACTCGACCCATAACTTGTTATTTGGCGTGATTAATATAACAGGATAGTAGTAAATTAAATAACACGATGTAGATTAAATTTAATATCATTTCACAGCATATTAATTCCAACAGCACTACAGAAAAAAAAAGAGAAAACAAGATGGTGGTTATGTTATTTTAAAAAGAAAAACAGTGTTACCATACATAAACAATAACTTATACCTTAATATACGATGATTATCTTTGTGCCTACATTTCAGATATGGTAAATTGACCGTTTTTGTTAACAGTTTCAACATTAGATATGATAGTTGAAGTGTGCTAGTTCACGAGTTTAATTAAAAGCTATCGTAGCAGTGACTAGCCTAACATTTTGTATTGGAATTTTTATATATTTGAATCCTATTTTAAAATGTTTTAAGTGTATAATTATAATGAAATTATATTTTCTTAGGAATACCAAACTGGTGTGCCTGACCTTATGATTGACAACGTTGATCTGAGTGATATAGTTTATATGTTCAAGTGTCAGTCAACTAATCTGGTTATCAAAGGCAAGCTCAACTCTGTGATTCTAGACTCATGTTGTAACTCTTCCATTATGTTCGATTCGATCTTAACTTCCATCGAGTTTATCAACTGTCAGTCAGTTCACATGCAGGTAGGTAACTTAAATTTAATTTTATTATTATTACCATCCATATTTACAGATTAAAATAGTTGTCAGAAAATGTACGCTACATTTACTTTGAAAGGTAGTATCTAAGCTCAAATTAATTAATACACTTGATCGCTATCTTATTATCCTATTATCTAGGCAATAGTGTAACCAAGCAATCTGGTAATCAAACTGAATCTGTAGTTTTACCTATGTTCATATAAATACAATAAAGAAAAACAATATATAGGCCTTAACCGACCTATCTCTAATATAAATGCTAGGAATGGGTCAATTCAATACTTTGAGTACACTAGGCCTAGTTATTCATTTAGTAACTGAAACTGGTTCCTAGAGAGTCAGTTCTTTGTTACATGAGTTTTAAAAGATACCTATTCTTAATAAATCCATATTAACAATTAAAAGATTAAGTTGACATAAAAATAGTTAATAATCTCAATTTAACTATTGTTTGGACCTTTTACAACCACTGTCTGTATAGTATTAAGAGTTCAGTTGTCCACTAAAGAATATCTGTATTATCCTCTCCCATCTAAATTCAAGGTGATGAAAATAGCAATGTGTAAATAATAGTTTAAAAATAGTTTGATCATAGGCTATTGGTTTTATTCAAATACAGAATTCCTTCCCTTCACTCTGTTTTTAGCCATCTGTATCCAATGTAAGGTATCAACTCAAATTTCCCTCAGGTCCATTATTTTGCTTTCTTCCCATCTCCATCTTGTCCATACCAAGGGTTTTTGCCATTTGGTATCCTGGTTAGAGGTTTATGTGGTCTCCTGGACTCCTTCATTCAGGTAACATGGCTTGCCCATCCAACTCTTCTTGCCTTCACCGTCGTGACTATGTCTGGAGATGAGTACATTTTATGGATTTATTGTTATATAATGTTTTCCATTCACTTGTAATTTAGTACTTTTAGACCCTTTAGTGGATTTTGTTCTCAAAAATATGGAGCTTTTATACTTCCTTTCGAGCAGCGGTTCTCAAACCCTTTGGGCTCCTGAACCTTTACACACCTACAAATTATTGAAGACTTTCGTTTTTGTGTATTCTATCTATCAATGTTTACCGCGATAGAATTAAAATTTCATTTTTCATTTATTTAAGGTATTTAACTTGCACTTTCTGAACCAAATGTTTATATCAGCACACTTATAAACTAATTTAAACAGAGAACAGACACAAAAATCATCCCTCGGCTGTTAATTCATCACTGTGAAAGGGAAACCTACATTTCACCAACGACGAATCTTTCTGCCCTGGCAGGAAATGAACCCAGGACCGTTAGCTCAGTAGACAGAAACATTACTGACTGATTAAGAATTAATAGCCGGAGCTATTATTTATGCTTATTAGTAGGGAATTACTCCACTAGATATCATATTCTGAAAAT
>CABFWB010005335.1:21966-46166 GCA_902151455.1 Timema bartmani | reverse complement strand
AACAGAGCTACAACCACAGAGGTGTGTGACTTACTGAGGTGGGAGAACAGAGCTACAACCACAGAGGTATGTGACTTACTCACTGACAAAGAAACAATGGTAGTGGGAAAATAATATGCATGCGGATACTGCACAACAATGTAAATTGCAGGTCATGAGGATATGTCACATTTAACTGAATGTCGGATGTCGGATGGTCGGGTTATCGAGACTCTACTTTAATTTGTTTTTAAAATAACTCAATTTATTATTTTTGTATAGAGCGAGAGATTACGTTTCACACTCGTTAGTAACAATGAGTAGTATTATAGTGTTGCATATTCTCAGTTTATTATTTAGAGACCTTGTCAGGACGTTTCAAATTGTATCGTACCAAATCCAATCTGAAGTCTGTCAACTGGTATGAAAAGCCATGCCAATTTAGTATATGGCAAATTGCTTCAAATGTATGTTGTCTAATGCTCAGGATGATTCGAAAGTTCCTTTTCTCAGCCCTAAAGCTAAAGGAGCTCATCTTTCCCAAAATGTGAGCTTTGACCCTTTTCCCAAAGTGCAAAGCAGAGTTTCCCAGAGAAGATAGCAAATGAAATGGTTTGCCCCCAAAAAAACTCTTGATGCAGCCACAATGCAAATTGCAATGTGTTTCTAAAATCATTTTCCAACCTCGGCCCTTTTAAAATAGATTGGTATCAAATAAGAATATTAAAACGTTATATCAAAAGACAACCTTTCTTTTTCATCAGCACGGTTTGAAGAGGTTGTTGATAGGGGACAGACATTGTTTTAGCTAGTCAGTGTTAAAGTATGCCCTTAAAATGCCAGTGACCTAGGTCCCCTGAATCCTTTGAGGGGCCCTGGTACAAAGAGTAGCTATAACTTATGGTGGGAATAATTTCTCAAGATTCACTCAGCTCTACTATGTGTAGTACATGTGTGTGTAAATGAGTTTAGATAAACCCTGATGATTTCATTGATGAGAGTGGATTTACTTTTAAAAAAGTTCAGAATCCGAGGAAAATGTTTTGCTCATTGTATATTCTAATACGTCTATATTTACAGTGGAATGTATTGATTTCAATTAGATATATGAAGGACAATGGCCAAGTATTATGTGTACATTAAATACTAATTATTATTATTATTATTATTAGCACCGCGTCTTACTACCCGTTCGGGTTATACGCACTTACGCTAATGTGCAATGNTAATTATTATTATTATTATTATTAGCACCGCGTCTTACTACCCGTTCGGGTTATACGCACTTACGCTAATGTGCAATGGTAGGGTGATTGTGAGATGAAATGGAGGACCTACAGTTTAACGTGGAATCCGAACGGTGGAGGCCTGGCATTCCACACATTCACAAGTTGTGATTAATACACGTCTTGTCAGAGGTGAAGGAAGGGTTTGGCAATCAGATAAATCTGTGCTGGGACCGAGGATTGAGCCCCGGACCCTCAGCACAGAAGTCTGACACCTTACTCCTAGACCACCAGGTCACCTCATTAAATACTTGCTCGCTACTGCAGTTGTGAAATATAGCGGGTTCTGATAGAGTTGACTCAATGCTGGCTCGCTTTGATTACAGAAGAATAGTTCTTAATCACATTCTCTTTTGCACCACGTCTTTTTAACACTCTGGGATGTGCTTGTTTGATAATAGTAATAGAGAAAGGAAAATTAAGGTAGATTTTATAGGAAATTTAACCGCATTTCCTTAGAGGGTGGGAGGTAAAGAATTTATGAAAAATCTCCCTCAGTATACCCGGCTGAGGTTCGAGCTCAGAAGTCCCTGTTACCAAGAACTCAGAAAATATGAGCTTGGCACTTAAGTACGTGAGCCTACAGTTACAGGTCGTTAGGTAACTTTTGTGTTAAAACGTTGACCTGCCTATTATTATTATTATTATTATTATTATTATTATTATTATTATTATTATTATTATTATTATTATTATTATTATTAAAAATATGCTTTCACGATTAGATGAAGAGAAGGGATAGATGATGATCAAGTCTATGTATGTAGTATACAGCGCCCCTAATCAACAAATTTCCAGAGTTCTCAGTAAATTAATAAAGTGATACATATTTAAGGCCCTGTTTTCTTGTTTTCCGATGTATTAAACTAATTCCGCTTGTGGCATTAAATTTAGAACCAACCACATGTTTACATACTTTCTGGTTGATATAAAATAATATTGTATAAGATTTTCTAAATATAAGGGTCGATAGGATAAGTACTGCACTGTTATATATTTCATTACATATTATAATGTTATCTGTTATATTAAGTGTTATATAGTCTAACTAAAATTAAGTGTGTGTAATATATACACACTCCATTTTTTCTAAAGCTTATCCCGCTTATGCGGGGTCGACGTTTTGTATAACAAGTTACGAGAATTTGCCATATTGGTTTTGGTGGACCTGTTTTACAGCCGGTTTTCCTTCCTGGCGCTAATACCCGACACCTCCCCAGGGAAACAGTGGATTCTTTGAGCGAGTTCAAAAGAGCCTACCAATTTTGTAGGGAAAGGTATACTCACATACCTTCCAGGATTCTTTTACATGCCACAATCGACATGGGACTGACGGCTTTATTTCCCCTCTAGCTTTGTCTCCTTTTAACTTACCAAAATCCTTTATTTTATTTTGCTACGGCTTTGTTTAGCAAACTATAAGCCTTTATTTCCCTTTGCTACGGCTTTGTTTAGCTAGATTCAATCCATTAATTCCCTTTGTTACGGCTTTGTTTAGCTTACTACAAGCTTTTGTTTAGCTTGTTAAAAGCCTTTATTTTCCTTGGTTTAGATCACTACTATAGCTTTGTAAAGATTTGTAATGACCGTTTATACTTTTACAAGATAGGAGGTATTTTCTTCCTTTATTTAATGAGGATAAAATTGTCTAAGCCATAACCACAAAAGGGGCACGACTCGTGAAAGTTCGGATGGCACATCGTTATACGATCATATTTGATTTAATAACCTTTAGTTTTCATTTAAGTGTAAGATAACATATTATTTCCTTTATAAGTGTTTTTTAGCACCATGTCTTACTACTTGTTCAGGTTATACCATGCACTACACCTAATTTCATAGCTGAGGGAACTGCAGGCTTATGGAGAAAAGATTTATCTTTGCTCTCTCTCTCTGTTACCGATTGCCAAACTTTCTTTTCGGGTGTTAGGAAGTGAAGGGGGAGGGTTTACTTGGAAATCCCTCATTGTAAACAATGCGGAATGGGGAGGCTGGGGGGTTCAATTGACAGGCAAAAACATTTCCTATCGGTGTACAGCCTTTTCTAGAAACATTAATTATTTCCAAATTAGTATTTTTTTTCAAGATTGAAATGTTTTAACTTTTTCTATTCCCCACGTAGTTTTGCTTAAAACTATTTTATGTATAAAGCTTTTTTCCTCATAACTAATATACAAACAAATATATTACAACATGCATTCTATACTAAATGTCTATAAATTACATTCTTACTTGTTCTTAATCAGAAAATTAGGAAGGTCACTATCAATATCAATCAAAGCCTTAATTTTCTTTAAGGTAGGTAATTCATTGTTACGGTAAAGTGAATGTAGCGTTCTGCGAATTGCTGCTTGAGTAAAAGTGTCATATTTATCCAAACGCTTCATTTGAGTGCAGTTATTTCCTTGTTTGATTGGTGTCAGTAACTTTCCCTTAGTTTCGAATTCTTGTTTAATAGAGATTACTGACTTATAAGACACATCTGTTGCTTCTGCAGTCTGCATTGCCGCTTGATTTACCGAACAAGTTCCGTCTTAACGAAAATAGGTGTAGATTCTTAACACCATTGCCCTTTCTTTACTACTTAATATTTTCCTCTTGGAATGTAATTGTTTGTAACATGCCGGAGATTCCATAATTTGTGTTATATTTTAACTGTTAACAATACACTATTATTCAAATGAATATATTAACATGCACAAAAAACTATAATTCCACAACCTTAAAGGCAAAAACAAAACTCACAACCAACACATACACACAAAATCTTAACGTGATCAATAAAAAATATGTTTCCACACAGAGTACTAATAAAGTATAAGTGTTTATTTGGTTAATATTTTTGAGCTAGTTATTAGGAACACGAGAATCAGATTACTGTGACTTTACGGCCGTGCTGGAGGAAGAAGCACCAACTACTGGCAACAACGACAGCACAGCATTGCCAAATTTGATATACATTCGAAGGAGGACTGATCACGGAAAACAAAAGAATGACAACAATGTTGCTCAGTAGTAATCATGCAGTTCCCTCAGCAATGAAATTAGGTGTATTCACACTAATGAGTAAGGTATTAGGAAGGCTTAATTTAGAGGAAATGCATTCACGTGGAGGGAGAGTGGAAAACTATTTAGGACCCTCGGTGCACCCGACCGGGATTGAACCCCTGATCGCCCCGTCATCGCCAGTCTAGTCCAACACGAGATTAGCGAGCTAGACCACGCGTCCAACGAAGCGGGTTTTATAAGTGGTGATATGTGAATTTGTCGCACTGTAATTAAATAAATAGCTGCAGTGATACGTTGTGTGACTGTATGACGCTCTATCTGACGTGCTTGCAGGACCTCGACATGCTTGTACCCGGTTCAAGTCCTGGATTTCCTCCACGACTGGAGTGACCTAAATCTCCTGGAGGCGTCATGGCCTTGTGAGACGCGAGCTTATTGGTCCAAGCAGCTGCTCCCTCTCGTCTCATTGGTACGCTTCCTGTTCACCTATGTGGCTCCGCTAATGGTTGTATTAGGTATTTCTTTTTGGTGTATCGCAATAAATACTTATCTCTATTTTGTTTGTTATGACTGAAGTAGTTGTTAGTGTGAAGGTAACACGACTTAAGGCCAGTATTTTTGCAGTTTTTATATCAACACTTTTTTTTTTTGCTGAAGTAAATCAAATATTGCTTCAGTCAAGCCCGTATCCATAATTTTCTTTGGGGGAGAGGTGAGAACCCTCATTTTCACAAGACTAAACCGTGGGGGGAGGGAAGAATCTGACCTGCATGCAGAGAAAAAAATTATCAAAATTTCGTACAAAAATATATTGAAGTAGATTCTTGAACTCACTAATAACTTATATAGGCCTACTTTTTATGACTTTTAATAGAAATATACAAATTTTACATACATTTTTATTAATATTTATAAAAAGTACATTAATTATTAGTGAGTGCGAGCATGGGTCAACTGTAATATTTTTTTTTTACGAAATTTTGACATATTTTTTATCCCTGTGTATGGAGGAATTCCTGAGTATAGGCCAACTTAGGCGACTTAGGTTGTAGAGTGTAGATCAAGTGACTTTAGTTTCCAGTGCTGCCAAACGTGATAACTATAAACTGATTGCACGGCGGCAGGTTTGAAACTATCCGAAAACAACGAAACACATTTGATCAAAATAATGGAATAAATTTACACTCTTGGAACTAAAAATGTAGTTTACACAGAGTTTAACCGTCAAATTTTATTCAAGATAGTTTTAATTTTTTTTATATATTTTCATAGTAATTTTTAATTTTTGTTTAGATTTTGGGGGGCTTCAGCCTCCCAAGCCCCCCCCCCTCCCCCCGTATACGTGCCTGGCTTCAGTAGATATTTCTAGTTCAATTTGTTGCACATACTACAGTCAAAAGTTCTTGAATATCTGTCATGAGCAGAACCCAGATTTTGATTTCATGTCTATTTTTTATTTTTTATTTGGTACATCACAGACAGTGCCCATTTGTACATAAGCTCTGTTCGCGCTCCCCTGGCCATGGAAACCTTTTTATATGGTTAATTTCCTGGTCATTTTGGAGTTTTAGAGGTAATATTTTATTCTCTTGAGTCATTTTTTAGTCAATTTTAATCATTTTTGAGTTTGTAGAAGACCCATTCATGGAAAGACACTTTAATTAATCTGGAAAAGGTTGCGTTGGAACGGGATAGAAAATGTATTCGAATCATTAATTTGTAAATCAATATTATACTCAACAGAATGCGAGAATTATATGTTAAATTGCATTTATATTTTATGGTTTCCATTTATAAAGTACGTGTTTGATCTAGTCGTGTGCATTCATTACATTTTTTTGGTTAACATTTTTAAATAATTTTTTTTAAATTTGAAGTCATCTTTTATAAACTGTAGGTTTTTTCTAGGTCAATATTTGACCCTTTTTTTAGTGAGAAAACGCATCTTCTGAAGCAAAATTTTATTTACTGTGTCCCAAAAAATCGTCTTAAAAACTGAAGAAAAAAAAACTCTGTGTCCTTGCATCTCACCTTAGCGTGTGATTTAGAAATACATTGTTGATTGATGTATTATAAGATAAACTAGAAATTAACGCAACATAAAACAGAACAATTACCCCCCCTCCCTCCCATCCTTTGGGTTCACGTAGTCTCAGGCAATGGTTCCCAACCTTATTTTTTTAGTCTAGCGCCCACTTCTGAGCATTGCATGCTGGCTACCGTCTCTCAAGGTTAAATGTAAAAGGAATATTTAAATATGTGGTAATAAACTTAAATCCATGTTACATTGTATATTCATATTTAACTATTTCAATTTAATCGTTGTCAACCTTCTTCTATCTTCCTATCTATTTATATATCTGTCTGTCTGTCATGAGCATTGTTTGTTATCCACCTTACTCAGAGGACTGACATTTAAATATTGTAACCCCTGTGCACCTTAAAACAGGAATTTAAAAATTTTTTATTAGATTTTTTAAAATTTATTAACATTTGTACAGTCGGAAGACATAAAATAGAGAGTTTTTTTTGTCTGTTTGAATAACTCTGGATAAAGCTGGATTCTTCTGCTAGCTATGAATATGTATGAGTCAATTTTATAAATTTCAATTAATTTTATTCAATGCCTTCAAGTAAAAATACCCAGGAAAAATATAAATAAATACGAAAAATCAAGTCACACAATTTTTTTTTTAAAAAGTACAGTATCAAATAAGTTGTATTTTCTTATCACCTGTCAAAAGTGCGAAATGTGTCCATAATTGTCTTCAATGGAGGCCTTGAAGATGATGAGATTCCACCAAACTAGAGATGTCCGGTTCAGTGTTGGTTAGTTTTAGTTAAATTCCACCTTTTTCTCATTTTTATAGTATATTCCTACCTTTCGTTAATAGTTGTTGCACAACGCTGGGGCCCTTCCCACTAAATATGTTATTACTATAATATCCGTAAAAACCTAAACGCACCTCTATCACCCCTTACAATTTACCACTCCTTATAAATCAAAAAACGCCCCCTAGTGGTGTCTTGGATTTTACCATCCCCTCTCCACGCTGATGTGGATATATTCATCATAAGTTACATACCAAATATATTTCCCGTAAAATAATTCGTTAACAACCTGCTTATTTAACGTAATAATAATAATAATAATAATAATAATAAGCTAGGAAAATTCACACCGGAATACTTGATGATTAGGTGATAGGACTAATACCCGTTGTAGTGGACAAGAGGTCTAAGGAGTTATCCTTGTACTACATTTTGTCATCGTATATGAAGAGGTTTGGTTTCGGAACCTGGCTGGTGTATAGGCAATGGTTTTATAATTTTATTTTATCTTTCCGTCCTATAACTAAGTTAATATGGGTATACTCCATTCACGGTAGGAATTACCCTCTGGAAGGTCTTTTTTCCTACCAATATCCTACTATATAATAGATTTCTGGTAGGGAAAAAGGCCTTTCAGAAAACAATTCCTACGCTGAACAGACTTTACATTTCCACTCAGCTACGTTACTGTCTAAAATCCTTAAGAGGGAAGTTATTAATAGCACAAATATTAAATGTGTATATTTAAAAAAATCAATAAAGATCCTCACTCGTATCTGAGTGACATAAGGTGTTTCTGTGGATTCACACGCTCACTGAAAAAAAAGAGCAGAGCAGAAACGTAATCAAGTGACAAGTTCTAAACTAATCACAAATTTTCAACCTTATAGGCATTGTTGGCTTGGTTCATTCCTTTACCCACTTCGGTGGCCGCACGGTCTAAGGTGTTACTCTTGCAATAGACTGAGCTTCCGGTGATGGGGAGAACCCGGTCGGTTTTACTGTGAGTGGTTTTTCCCTAAATGGTTTCCCACTCTCTCTCTCCGAGTAAATTCGGGTACACTTCCTCTAAATTCAACCTTCCTTATCCCTAATCCATTAGAGTAATTAGTACATAAGCGTATAAATCGAATGGGTAGTAAGACACGGTGCTAAAATAAAAGCATTCCTTTTTCTGTGAGACAACACCAGCTTGTGAGATACAATAAAAGGTCACAAAACAACCGACTCATTCGTTGTGCATGCACCTTCAAAGCGAGATACTAGCAGACAACTGCATATACTGTTGTGAGATTGTTTGAAATCACTCGTTAAATGGGAAGCGCGTGTGTCTTGTTCGTGTTTTGTTTTGTGACACAATACAATAATTTGGAAACCTCCATAATAATATGAATCTTATCAGCTAGAAATTAAATATGGTGGTAATAAACTGTTTCTAGCTTGTGTTGCAAAGCATTATGGGCCAACATATTATGGGGTGTGAATTACTGCACCACTCAAACAGATTCTGCTCTCCATTTTCGGCAAACGTGTGAATCAAGCTTTAGTCACATTGCATCGGTCACCATTGCTAGGAAGATCGTGGTTCAATGCACTGAGGTGTGGAATTTTCCACTTTTGATCTTCATTCTGGTATTCGCGTTCTCTCTACGCGCTGATGTAAGTAGTTTTCTCCCAGCCTCCCTTATAAACCTTGCCAATTTAGGATGAGACTGAAAATCCTATCTCTTTTTATGACTGAGAATGTATTATAAATATTGCAAGAGGTGCTGTAAATCTTTGCTTACAGTACTGTTTCTTCCCGATACCACTCTATTAAGGTGGTATGGAAGGTAACTGGAGAAAAAGCCACGGATTTTGCAGTTTTTATAGCAAAACTTTTTTTGGACAAAATATATCAAATATTGCTCCTGTACAAACATAAAGTTTAATTTTCTTCACATGGTGACCTCAATTTTTTTTAATATCTATGAAAGTGTTCTGGAATTTAGTGACAACTTTTTCTCTTCATTTAAAAGTTTGTAAGAGAATGCCACCGTACTCATGACAGATATTCAGGAACTGTTGATATCAACATGTGAAGAAAACTAAACTATATGTTTCTACTGGAGCAATATATATATATTTTTGGTCAAAAAAAGGTTTTTCCATAAAAACTGATAAAATACATACCTTTTCTTGCGTCCCTTTCCATCTCACCTAAATCGATCTGAGAGTGTTCTTAGAATCGGCTCAATCTTACTACTAGCAATACTTGTGTAGGATGCCTCATGCGTGAGAACACAAATTGTTTTAATTTAATTTACCACGTCCTACTTCCTGTTAGGATAATACGCCTATCTACTAATTACACTAATGTGTTAGGGATTAAGAAGGATGAATTTAGAGGAAGTGTACCCGTATTAGCGTGGAAAATCAATTAGGGGAAAAAACCTCAGTACACCAGACCAGAATCGAACCCCAATCTCCCCGTCTTCTGCAGTCTAGTCTATTGCAAGAGTAACGCCCTAGACCATTCGGCCACCGAAGCGGGAGTGAAAACCAATTGATAACTGATGCGTTATGTTTTTAAAATAACATGTTACATAAAAGGATTGCTCTGTAATCTGTAAAAACTTTAGTAAATTTTTTAACACACTAAAATATGGTCCCGATCAACCTTTACGGATTAACTGTGATTCCTAATCTTTATATTCACAATTTATTAATCAGGAGAGCTTTTTTAAACGTTGCTCCCGATATATGTGAGACCTACGGCATAAGTCGTTCTAGCACAGCAACGAGAAACTGGTATCAGACCCAAACAAGTTTTTAAAATATCACGTGAGCAAACAAAGTCTCTCGACTGGTTCGTTAGGCAGATCAACTGGGATGTGTTGCTCACGACTCGCGGAATCGCTTGTCGATGATGGGAAGGTCGGGCCCCAAATCTCGGCCAGTTGTTGAGCGAGATACTTTTTCCAAACTGGTTTCAGACTCTTTATTTCCGCAAGTGTAGGTAAACATTCTTTTAACTATATCTTCCTTATTCCTAGCTTGTTAGAGTGGTTATAGATCATATATATCCCAGACGAGTAGTAACACGGGAGGAAGGGGGTGGATTATTAGACTGCACTTATATTTGGGAAATAGAGGAAATAAACGTTTGGATTAAAGACAAAGATAAAGTACATGTTTGAACTGATTGGAGGGAGAGATAATACAAGTTTGGACTGAAGGGGAGAGAGATAATACAAGTTTGAACTGAAGGGAATAGAGATAATACATGTTTGGACTGAAGAAGGGAGTGATATTACATAACTGGACTGAAGGGGAGAGAGATAATACATGTTTGGACTGAAGAAGGGAGTGATAATACAAGATTGGACTGAAGAATGGAAAGATAGAGTGAGTGAAGATATTAAGAAGAACACTACGCCCCTCCAGGGGCTCATCAAAGGTCTAGTAACCAAGCTCTGCGCATACATTACATTTTTAAAAGTTCTTCAAAAAGCTACGGGTTCATGGGAGCACGCAAGCGATCGATGCGATTGCAGCGCAACAGAACAGTCAAAAGTTGGTCGATGATATTTATAATCAAACAGTCGAACAACTATTGTTATACAGCGCTATATCCACGGCTTTGTATAGGCGTGCACATAATAACGATTAAACAGTTGTATGTTGACTTATTTACTTAACGTTCAGTCGATGGCTGATAGTTGCATGGAAAGGTCGCGTCTAATTTCCAGCGTTACGGCGAGAGTGTTTACAGACGAAACTGAAAACTTAAATGAAGTAATAGAGATATACCCATAAATGAGGTATATTCGCCAAAACTTGATAAGTTTATTCAATAATACCCATATAAAAAACTTGTCAGGATAGTTATGTAAGTTTGAATGAAGCATATGAAATTTTCCCTTCGTCAATCTTTCATTGAATAATGGACGAACACAGTTTTACCTTGCTAATAAAGTAATGCACAAACAAGTGACAGAGCCCAGCGTGTGGTTTATCGGTCCAGGCTCAAATAATAATAATAATAATACCTAGCATCAGTACCGTTACTACCGTTTGGGTTATACGCTTAAGTACTAATTACACTAATGGGTTATAAAATTCGAAAGTTAAATATAGAGGAAGCTAACCCGCATTTGCTTGGAGGCAAAGTGGGAAAACATTTAGGAACCCCGTCCTCGGCAGTCTAGTTCAACACGAAACTAGCGCGTTAACTAACTACGCCACCGAGGTGGGTCCAGGCTCAAATAAGAACGGATGTTGATGAGGTTTTTTTTAATCAGATAAATGACATCCCACCTAATTTCCAACTATCTGGGGGTGCATTTTCACTCATGTTCATCTCCCTCATTAGTGCAATATAATGTGGATAATCCATATTAAAATTTGTCTTTATTTGTTTGAGGGCGGTTTTAATTATGTTTGTAACCATTTACTTTGGTCTAAGAACTGTGGCATTTTACGTGAAACGTCCTTGAAAATGAGATAATTTCAACTCTTCGTGCATTTTATTAAAACATTGTGTGTACTATAATTATATATAGATTATATGGTTAAATTATAAATTATAACATCCTATACATTTGACTTCCATTTTGGCATAGACAATATTTTAAATTATCAAACCACTTCTTTAATAACGCGGTATTTCTGGACGTCTGCAACCCGTCTCAACGCTCCGATAGGCGGAACCTTCTAAAAGAGACAACTGAGCCTGGTGGTAGATGGTGAGACAATTGAGCCTGGTGGTAGATTGTGAGACTATTGAGCCTGGTGGTAGATTGTGAGACTATTGAGCCTGGTGGTAGATTGTGAGACTAGTGAGCCTGGTGGTAGATTGTGAGACTATTGAGCCTGGTGGTAGATGGTGAGACAATTGAGCCTGGTGGTAGATTGTGAGACTATTGAGCCTGGTGTTAGATGGTGAGACTATTGAGTCTGGTGGTAGATGGTGAGACTATTGAGCCTGGTGGTAGATGGTGAGACATCAAGGAAAGGATAATGGGGTGGGGGGTAGTTCTTTGTATCATCGAGAGGACTAAATTTACTCAATTTTATTATTTCTAGGACTTATTCTAAGGTTTAAATTCATGGCATGAGCCCGCGAGTGAGCCATACCAACCGAGCGGTCACCATATTCTGTTGGGACAAATATAATGCCAGCTTCTGCAGATAGAGGGTGTCATCTAGTCGGCACAACTAAACCACGGGCAGTTAATCTCAGTTTTCTAGACCGGAACTGCTAATTTTTCATTCAAGTAGCTCCTCATTTGTCCTCACGAGACTTGAGTTGAACCCGTTCCTGACCAACTATTTTACAGACAATCTGGAAGGAACAGGATTGAATTAAAGGACCTCTGGATTTGGAAGGTTGATCACTAGATCACAAAGAAGGTCATATGGGTATTTAATATAATTCAAAACTTTGTTAAAAACACTATATATTATGATTATACTTGGTAACCAACAAAGAACAATCGGATTGCCAGACGAAGTACCACGAAGTAGTGGCAGTTACAGAAAGTTATTATAACTTATTTCATTTATTAATACTGCAAATCACTGTTGTGTCTGTCAATGTTTGATAGATACTATAAATAGAATAATATATTGTAAAGTTTTGTTAAATTTTGACAGAAAAGAATACTGTTTTATGTAACTTAAACTTCCCTTTAATCGAAGCAAGTTTAAGGCATGTAAAGCTTGATTCACAATCTAAAAATGAAGAACTAAGACGTGTTCAATGCAGGTACTACACGCTCAGATCGTCTATCAATAGAAACCAAACATAATAAGTCCAACCAATCATATTTTCCGATAGCAAAGTGTAGCGGAGAGTGGCTAAATGATAAAAGTATCAAATACATTTTAACGCAAGTATTTAAAAAAATATAATCAAAATTAACCGCGTTTGTACCAAGTACTTAAAATTATTATAGTAAATATAGGATTTCACAAAGGCGCAACATCAAATACAAATCATATCTAATTCAAAATAACGGACATCACTTTATTATTGGTAGAGATGTGAGACGGGAAATTTTCCGTGGAAAAATCTCCCTATATTTTTTCCGGAAATTTTTCATTTATTAGTTCTGTAAAATAATGTCAACTGATTAAATAGAACTAATGTAATCGAGATATAGATATCCCAAATGTCAACGTTTATACTTAAGATTAATTTCTTCAAAGGGCGTTAACACCAGAAACATCAGCAAACGAGCTTCAGTGGCCGCACGGTCTAACGCACTACTCTCGCAATAGACTAGACTGCCGATGACAGGGAGGTTGGTGTTTTATCCCAGTTGGGTTCCCTGAGAGAGGTTTTTCTTATATGGTTTTCCACTCTCACTCCACGAAAATGTGGGTGCAATTCCTCCCACTTCAAACTTTCTCATGCCTAACACATTAGCGTAATTAGTACATAGGCGTATAGCCCAAATAGGTAGTAAGACAAAGTGATAATAAAGTAGTGAAGAAACAAATGAATACGAGCCTTCGTAGATCCGTTATATTCATAATCATACTTAAATTTTTTATCATCAATAAATCAACTAAAATAATTTTAAGTTTGTCTTCCCCCCTATCCTATCCTATCCACTCCTCCCNCCCCCCCCCCTCCCGATTATAACCCACTCGTCTCTTAACACACTATATTTTTAAGTATAATAGGCTCTAGGTGCCACCTCTACAATTTAACCCCTCCACTGCAAGCCACCACTACAAAAAAAAGTTCCTATTCAAAAATTTCCGAAAAATGTTCATCTCTAATTATTGGTCGAAGCAAAGGCTTTGAGTGTATGTATACAGGGTTTATTGATATAATATATGGGAAGTAGCTGGGGTGTGATAGTAGACCTTAAAAAACACATAAAATTCATGTGAACGTAATTACTATGCCCGATAGCTCACGAGATAAGGCCTTCCAAGATTCTCTGGAATTATTAATATCCCTACTTGATACACCCCAATTGCACCTCTTGTAAGTGACGTATCACTGCTGGTATAAAGACAGGGCTGCAGCCACATTGTAGCTATGTATAAATTAGGGCCATTAACATTTCCACAAGAACCTTGGAAAGACTTAACTCGTGAAACATCGAACAAAGAACATAATTATGTTCATATGGATCTTTTGTGGTGTTTTGAGGTCTTCTATCCACACTTTAGTACCTCCCACATAAATTGACACATCCTGTTTAGAAATGTATCCAATATTCCAACAATTTCTTAAGTAAATACTACACCCCTCAGATTCCAGTGCAAATTGTTGGATATGATAGCGTTGATTTTATGTCCAAGCACACCTATTAGCATTCACATTAGCTTCATTAAAATATAAATTGAAAATAACATCTGAACACGAGAATCCTGAATGAGTGGTAAGACGCTGCACTAAAAGAAACAAAAAACAAACAAAAATAAACACGAGAATCAAAATCGTTTACAGGTGTTAAAGTGAATACTCCTGTTGCTAAGAAGATTGGAATAGTTAGGAAGATGATTAAGAGGCTAATTGCTAAAGGATGATCAAAGAATTAAAGGAGGATACTTGGTACAACAGATATATACAGAGTGTAGTTGATTTAAAATAATAACTAGGAAATTAGTGATGATAATTTATACTTGCTTTTGAAGTTTTAAATGTATGAAACCTAACTCTGATAAAAAATAACAATATTGTTTTTATGTTAAAACTAATTATAATAAACATTGTTGAGTCAATACAATGCCTATACTCGTATATAATAATAGTTTGTGGTAAATATTTTTTTTAACATATATATTAAAATGAATATGTAAACGGATATCATCCATATCAAATGCATTTTTTTTTACGAATAACCATAAGGAAGGCCCTAATCTATACTAATATTCTGATGGTAAAAAAAAGGACTTTCAAAGTGCTATTCATGAGAAAACCAAGCTATTATACATTAACTCTTTACTCTTTCAGACGCCAAAACCTAGCCTAACTAATTATTTGTATTTGTGCTATGTTACAGGTTTAGTCGTGAACTGCTTGTCATTTTATGTCCTGAACACTCCCCCACTAAACACCACCAACCTGTCTGTTTATCTGAGGGCCCTAGCTCTCACAGACAACAGCACCCTGCTAGTAAATGTGGCCATGTCCTTAGCACGAGCACACATTCCAGCCGTGTCGAGACTCTACATGGTGAGATTACTGTATATGCATGCTATGACCGGTCGCCAGTTCATAGAGGATGGGAGCGCACGTACACATTTAAATAATACGAGAGATGTTGTACTATTCTATAAATAACTAATTTAATAGCATGGAATATAAAATATACAATTATTTACAAAAGATTAGTGGTACATGATAACTGTCAATGGGTAAACTACCCAACTCTATAATATTCTCGGACCTTGCAGAGGTCTTAAGTATAACATCCTCTGATTAAGTCCCAGACACAACTCTGCTGCTAGTCAGTTTGTCCCTGGATGAGCTCCGGGTCATGAACCGGCCGTTCATCCCTAACTGGAATAGTGATGTGTCGCTCGTGAGCGAGTCATTCAAATTGAACGACTCTTGAACAAGAGCTGTGAACGAACGACTCTCGCTTCGCGAGCGTGTCGTTCACGCCGCCATTACACACTGCTTTAGAAAGAGTCAGGAGAGTTTGTCATTCACGTCTCTTCTGTCGGTCTTCGTTCGGTCTTCGTTCGTTACTACAAAAAAAACTATAGATGCTTACTATCGTTACTAGATTGCAGCACAGCCTACTATATTAAACCAACTATTTTTCTTAACATCAATAGACATAATTCTGTGAATTAGACACTAAAGGCTATATGCTAAGGTTAATT
The DNA here is from genome assembly GCA_902151455.1 of Timema bartmani. Classification (NCBI taxonomy): domain Eukaryota; kingdom Metazoa; phylum Arthropoda; class Insecta; order Phasmatodea; family Timematidae; genus Timema; species Timema bartmani. The sequence goes on along the minus strand of CABFWB010005335.1, from coordinate 30,225 downwards.
ATTATAAGTAATATGCATAAGTAATAAAATTAAAGAGTCAAACTCAATAGGCTTCGGATAAATTACACATACATCTTTTAAGTCGTTTATAAGTTGAAAGGGAAGGGACAGATTTGCGCTGCTTGAACCAGGAATTGTGATAACTAGTTAGTGCTCGCTCATCAAGTTAGAAAGGTAAGGGGTGAAGGGTTTGGGAGAGCAAGCCATGTGGTGACCGATATGACTCATGAACTACTCTTTTGAGTGAGCGAGCAACGAGCTGGTTCGACCCATCACTAGACTGGAATGTACACTATCAGTAGAGAAGGCGTTGTCTCAAGACTAGGAATGCAATCGTAAGCTAGGCTAGCGTTCTAAGTTGCAACATTTCCTAGTTTCAACTATGCACTTTTTTAGCTGCACATTCTTAATTTTGAGTGTACATTCTGCTCTACATTTTGGTCACTTTTTGGCTCCCAGCAATACCCCTCAATTTCTAAAAGAGTGCTAACCTCGGTACGCTTGTTTTTAATAAAAACTACCCCTCTTAATTATGATTTAGCTATTAACATACATATACTTTGTGCAGTTATTATAGTATAAAAAAAAAGTTATTCGAAAATAAATGTTCATATCTAAGGGGGAAAAAAAAGTTGCCATTTTTTCACATTTGGTCGCGATACGGGTGTACACGTCACGACATGGATTGGCCGGTCTCGTGATGATGAAATCTTGGAGTGGGTCGTCCCTCGACTCCTTCCAATACCATCCTGGAACTCTTCCTTGCTGTTGTCCTTCAGGCAGAAGTCTATTATTCTCGATGCTGTTGTCCCTGTTCACTTGACAAGCCCTGGTCCTCCCGGCTCGATGTTGATGTTGCTCGTCGCTGTTAGGATCATCAGTCCCCCTCCCCGCTCCAGGTAGCCCTCTGTTGTGAATATGGACACCACTCGTACTGTAGAGATATCTGAAACTAACGGGTAAAGTTAAGTCGACGCTGTCTGATGTAGGAATCCCTCTGCTCGTTGACGTTCTCAGCAATATCTGCAATCATCAGACGATGATTACGCGTCTCTGGTGACCATTCCGAAGCTGTAGTGCTGGCTCCCTCATTGCTGATAGTAGAGAGGTCCGTCTCGATTATGCTCTCCTCTTCGAGAGTACTCTCTAAGTCGTCCTCCTCCTGTTCTAGATCTTCCTGCCCGATGTCCTCAGGTTCGACAACAGGTTCTTCAGGTGGTAGGTATTGTCTCTGTTGGACTTCGATGTCTTCAACATCTTGCTGTTCTTCATCCATGGGGGGATCTTGAAGTGATCTGCTTCTTCTTCGTCGACGTTCTGGGTTTGCACGGCATAGTTTGAGTCTGTTGGCATGAATAACAACTTCCTTATTGTTTACTTTTATTTTGTAATCCACGTCACCTAGTTTCTCGAGGATTGCGTATGGATCCTTCCATCATTTTGCCAGTTTCCTTGAAACTCCTTGCTTTAAGGCTGTATTTTGCCGATAAACAAAGTCCCCTACGTCATACATTTTGTTTGTAGTTTTCAAGTCGTAGTACTGTTTTTGTTTCTCTCTTGCGTTTTAATTGACTTCTCTCACTCCTTTGTAAGCCTCCCTTAATCTAACCCTAATTGTTGTGATGGTTCATTCTCTACGTTAGGGTTAAGTTCAAGGACATCTTTGGTTGAAAATGTCACCTTCTTAACATATATTAAGTGATAAGGTGTGTATCCGGTTACTGGGTTTTTGATACTCTTATAGGCCATCGCTACATAAGGTACCCACCCACACGTCCCGTGTTTTCTACGATTTGTCAACAAACTGGGAGATCATGTTCACTATCGTCTGATGAAGTCGTTTTACCATTCCGTTACTCATGTGTTGTTTGTAATTTCCTTATCTGAAGAAGTCTGTAGGTCTCGTTCAATAAATTAGAAATAAAATTCCTACCCTGACCAGTGAGTAAACGTTTCGTTGTCCCGTGACGTAAGACTATCTCAGTTACGAACACTCTGGCGATTGTTTCCGCAGTCTGGTACTGTTATATTGTTGCCTGTTTTCCTGCGAGCACAAGAGTTGAACCCTAAAACAAAATTTTCAATGTCACTTGACATGCCCTTCCAAATATATCTCTCCTATATAATGTCTTGCATTCTCCGGACCCCTTGATGACCATTAAATGGTGTATTATGATGATGTTCAATTACACGGCTTAGCCTTGACCTTACAATTTACAATTTGCAAACCTAAACTCTTATTTCTACAATAATGGTCTGTTTCCTGTTCTTGAAGTAACACCTCTCTATTTGTAAAGGTACATGTTCTGCATGTTCAATTTTGTTTATTTGTTGACTTAGTCCGTTGACATGTGGTGTTTTTACACCAAGCTTGTGTGTCATTGTAAAATCAAATTCAGCTAATCTTAATTCCCAACAGGTCAAACATGGTGAGGGATCTTTTAAACTAAGCATCCACTTAAGTGCTGCGTGATCAGTTATCGCTTCGAATTTACTCCTGGAAAGATAACATATAAAGTATTTAGTTTCCCAGGCCAAGGCGAGAAATTCTCTTTGGGTCATGCTGTAGTTACATTCAGCTTGGTTTAATTGCGTGACGTATTCAAGGTGGCGGTTACATTGGATAAGAATTCGTACGAAAAATGTTTCTTACAAATTCGTACGAATAGGTCAGAAAATATTCGTAAGACAGAGTGGTTACATTGGATGTAACAATGTGGTAAGGGTATGCACAGAATCTTCAGAAAGTTTGTTGTTTCAACCAAGTGCAATGGATCTGTTGTCTGAATTTTACTTTTTTGAAAGTCCTGTGTTAAAAGTTCTCTTGTTGGATAAGAAACGTGAATGGGTGAACAGCTTTTTTTCATCAAGAAATGAGAATGGGGAATTCACCAAATCGTTTGAAGAACTCAGGAGTGATGACCAGATTTTTTTTTAATACACTCGAATTAATCAATCTGCATTCGATTAAATTCTAAAAGCTGTTAAACCATCACTCCATAAATACTCAAACATACTCAACATACCGCTGGAAAGGGTCTTACCAAATACAGACATAATTGTTCCACATGTATTAGTAAGAAATGCAGCATATTCCTTAAAAACATATTTGATATACAATATTCAGGACAAGACCTCTCTATAGAGCAAGAAGTTTTTAGTCAAAGTCTTTCCCGAGCAAGACGCTTTGCTGAATGCGCTTTCGGTATTATTACCTCAAAATGGAAAATTCTCAAAACGGAAATAGAAAATTGTCCTGAAAAAGTCGATTTAATTGTAAAATCAATTTTCTTACCTCATAACATTATTATTGATTTACAAGGCGTACCAGATTCTTTTGAAAACAATGAAAGTCTACACCACTTTCAAAACAAAAGTAAAGAGCCACTATGTTTTAACAGGGCTATTAAAACAGCTTATGGAATTAGAGGTAAGTTTGTAAAAATATTTTAATCGTGAGCTATAATAAATAAATCGTGCTTTTCAGGAGTAAGAAAAAGTGTTTTATATATACATGCGTCAATAAACCATTTTCAGTGGTTAATTTTGTTGATTTTATATATATGTCACTGTTATCAGTGTTGTCACTGTATGAGATCCAAGAAACACACAAAATAGTAAAAAGTTCCTTTCTCCAATGCACGATTAAAATATATTATTATATAACGTTATTTACCTTTTGATTTCATGTTCCCCGTCACTGCCTTCCATAATTTCTTGTTCAGCTCTTTATTATGACCCGCCTCGGTGGCGTCGTTAGCTAACGCGTTAGTTTCGTGTTGAGCTTGACTGCCGAGGACGAGGAGATTGAGGTTCGAATCTCTGTCTGGTGAACTGGGGGTGGTTTTTCCTAAATAGTTTTCCACTGTTCCTCCACGCAAATGCGGGTTCACTCCCTCTAAATTCAACCTTTCAAATTCCTAACCCATTAGCGTAATTAGTATTTAAGCGTATAATTCGAACGAGTAGTAAGACGTGGTGCTAAATTAAATTAAAAGCTTGATTCTTGAATATAGTATTGCTTACATTTTTGATCCCATAATGATCTCCTATCAGCAACCAATGATATTAGCTCCTCACAATCTATTTTGACATCAAACACTTCTATTTTCTTACGAAATCTGATGATAAAATAAAATATTTTGTTCACATAGAAAAATTGTAAGGCTTGGTACGAACTCGTAAGAATATATTGCAAGAAATATAACCACACACATACAAATCTACTGAGTTGTTTACTTACTATGACTTCGTGAGAGTTCGTAAGATTTCTTATGCATCATTTTCCGTACGAATTCTTATCCAATGTAACCGCATCCGACAGGTCTTTCCTCTCGTGAAACCCGCTGCGACAGCACTGCACCACTCGAGGTTCCACTTGTATCTGTCACTGATATGAAGGGTCTTCATGACACGAGGAGGGGTGATATGTGTTTCTTTCTACCTGGTGAGATTATATACACGTTGAAACATGACTCTTACTCTTCATGTCAGAGTGTAAAAGAGATCAGTGGAGTCGTGTTATTAGTTTCAAAGGGGCTTTAGATGGTCATGCGGTCTAAGGCATATGGGTCAATAGGTCAAGATTTGTGTTTCTGTTGGTGGTACGGGAAAGGGGGGTTCGCTATCATTCTTTACTGTTTATTTTAATGAGGGTGGACTGCAGTATCACCAGTTACTCCCCTTATTGCTACCTCATTTATCAAGCCTGTAAGTAACTCACATGTTAAAATGTATAAACCTAAAGGGGGTGAAGAAACATGTAACCGTATACTGAGCAGTAAGCAAAGTTTCTGGGTTCAATTATTGAAAAACGAAAATTATAGCTTTTAATCTTTTAGAATTGTCCTTATTTTATAGGTAATTATACCTGTTGCTGTGTGACAGCACCTATTTGTTGGGATATCAAAATATATCAGGCAACGCTTACATGGAGGGCTACGGGTGACTTACAACAAATTTCCTCTAAGCTACCTTAACCTAGGACATGCACACACAGCCCAGCCATCCGGGCGTTATTTCATTACTGTGAAAGTGCTAACCCCGATTTTTCCAAAAAAATTTCAGCCATCGTACCTAGGATCCTTAGCTTAGAAAGCATACGCGCTACTGACAAAGCTAAGTTGTCACATTGGATTTTCCCTTCTCCATTAGACACTTACTGTTTTCAGTTAATTAGAACTGTTCGCTGTCAATAGGAACTAAAATCGGTAATGATAGTGAGCTTGCCTTTAGGAAAGGATAAACATCTGATTTTCTTTACCTTTTTTAAAACCCCTAATGCAACACCAATCTATATTGCTTGGATACTTTTTAAAGCTTGATTCACACTTTTGCCCAAAATAGAGAGAAGAATCTGTCTGGGTGGCAGAGAAATTCACACTATTGAATTAATAAACAATGACTCAAGATGCTTTGCATCGCAAACTAGAAACAACATATTATTACTATACACACGCTTTTATTTTCGAGTGGATTGACAGATATTTTAGTACCTTTAGGTGTTTTTATGAATTGAATCGTGTCGCAGGGACAAAAACTTTAACACAAATCGACCAAGGCTCGTTCCATTCAAAGTATTGTTTCAAATCGCTTCCATGCACTAAATGCTCTCTAGTTACACAGCGCATGCGCACTGAATAGAGTTGTTTGGCACTGATCACTGATTGGCTTTTACAAGCAGATAGTTGAGGTGAAGGGTGGGCAACCTGAATCTATTTCAACTCACGATGAGCGTACAAAGCAGATTGCGTTGAAATATTGTGATAGGTTTAGAGCTCGACCCATGACCAAATTTCCTTTCTGTTCTTTATTATTTGCTGAACTTATTAATTTACAATAACATAAAAATAATATTTTGTTGTATTTAGTGAGTCTACCACGAGCTTCTAGAACTCGCCTTTCGGCTTTTTCCCAAGTATTGCACCGACTTGACAGAAGCTTCAAGCATGTTTGGAAGTATTTAGGTCGATTTTTCATTTTGGCTACCAGCTGCATTCGAAGACCCTTATCCATGTGCTATTAGTTGCTCATTGCTTCTAGAGCTGTTTAACTTCATTCAATCATTTGAAATTTTGTGTTGTTTTGAAATGCAGTTGTTACACTCTATCGGTCATACCTAATGTTAGCTCACAGCCTAGAAGGATATATGATACATCTTATTTATTTAAGTATCAATGATAAGTTCTTATTTTATACACTTACGTAGTACTTATTTTATACATTTAGATAGTTCTTATTTTATAAATTTAGATACTTATTAATTTAAGACATTCGGAGCATTTGACCAAGCCAAAGGCTGGAAACGGTTGATGATGACCAAATAGTTCATTCATTCCCCTGGAGTCCAGTGGTTCACAAACTGGGGTATGCGTACCCCTAGGGGTAGGTTTTCAACTTTCAGGAGGAACGTGAGCAGCTCTCAAGGGAAGGTTGGCAAAATAAAAAGGGACTCACGGAAAACCCTAATTATTTGCTGTTGCCGTTATCTGGTTATTTACGCCCCTCTTCCTTCCCTATTTGTTCTCGGCTGGAGACCGATTTCTGAGAATTTTAAATCCTCTACTTGATACCTTCCACATTAAGAGTTTATGATGCCTTCCTCAACAACATATCTTTGTGAGAGTGGTTTTTCATCAATGGTGTACCTAAAAAATAAGTACTGCAATAGGCTAAATTTGGAGCTGGACCTACGCTTGAAAGTTTCAACTGAACAACCAGACATTAAAAAGTTGTGCCAAGCCATGGAGCCACACTCCTCTCACAGAAAAACTTTGGGATTCATATCAGCTCCAGAATTATAATTAAAAATTTTGATTTGAAAATATTGTGTNGATTTTTTTTTTTTTTTTTTGCTAAGGCTATAACAGTAGAATTCTCTCTAAATAGCTTTATCACATTTGAAATATTTTGATTACATATATTTTTTCTCGCTAGATTAAATAGATCAATTTTACCATGTGGTCATATTTTTTAAGGCCTGTCATTTGGATTTTTTTTAATCTTGAGGGTACATTAAACTTTTAGTCATGACCAAGGGGTACAATCTAAAAACAGTTTGAGAACCGCTGCCCTAGAAACTGGTATTCAACCTTGTTTGTTGGCCTACACCCAGATGTAATTTATCTTTTACTTAATACCCTAAAGTTGTCAGTGCATAATGTGAGCTAAAAATATTCTATAATCTACATCAAGCGGAGAGAGGGAGGAAGAGATAGAGAGGGAGGAAGAGAGAGAGAAATGTTACTACCAAATCGCATGTCCTTACGTCTTGGTCTCTTGTATATAAATATATCTCTAATTATCTAGTATTTATCATGAAATACTCTATGCAATTTTAAAAGTTTACGTGCCTCCTAAAATGTAATTTATGTATCCCTGAAGGTATGCGTACCCCAGCTTGAATACCACTGCCCGCGATGTCGCTACAGCAAAGGACTGGGGGTAGAACTAGGATTTATGTTGAGGTATACAGATGAATTAAATACTGCTAGCTAGTTTATTAAAAATATAATTATGTAGGTAACTTTTGAGTATAAATTTATCCCCTTTACAAACTATGCTACGGAAAATAACTAATTAAAATACATTTCATTTTTATATGCAGAACAAATCTGTCAGTAAATGTTGTAATAGCTTTGTCTTTCAATTTCCTATTTCCATTCCGTATTAAACAGGATAGAGAAGGCACGACTGAGGTGGTATGGCCATGTGAGAAGAATGGAGAGGAAAAGGATGTTGGATATGGAGGGGGGAGTACCAAGGAACAGATGGCTGAAGGGAGTAAGGAGGGGTGTGGAGGAGAGAGGAGAAGACTGGGCTAAGGTGGAGGGAGAGAGGTGGGGGAGGAAAGGAGGTGGTGGAGAGGCTCATGTTCCAAACAGACCAACAGAGTGGCTGGAAGCTGTTCGTGATGATGATGATGATAAAACTGAATAGCTAATCTATTTTTTGCTAACATATTTTATAAATGTAGAATATAGGTGATGTGCTACTATTTTGCGCAGAATAACCAGTGGATGTGCGCGGTCAATAAGGTGTTCATGGGCACTCTCTACCAGTACTCGACATGGCTTGTGGTGGCCTTGACCTGGGCCCGTCTCTTCACCATCAAGTACCCCCTCTCTCTGGGATGGTGCGGTGACAGAGGGGCTATATATGTGGTGACAGCTCTAGGTGTGGCGTTCATCACCCTCAGCGGCATGAGAGTCAGGTACCCGGGTTAGTATATCATCCAGTGGTGATATTTATAAGGAGGTT
>CABFWB010005335.1:8513-21828 GCA_902151455.1 Timema bartmani | reverse complement strand
CAGTATGAAAAAAGCTTTATAAGGGCTTGGGTCCCAAAGCCAAAGAGGGGTCCGGGGGAGCCCTATACTATCAAATGTTTGAAAATTGGAAACTCCTAAAATCTATTTAGCGTGATTTTTGCATATTTTTTTATGAATTAGTAATAATTCAAAGTGATCCTCTCTTGGAAATTCTCAGATATTAGATGTTTCTAGAAGCTATTTAGGGTGGTCTCCCCACAGTAAGTTTTGAAATTTGAATGCCCGTAAAAGCTAATTAAAAAGGTCTCCTTGTGGATTTATTTTATTTTAATTAAATATATCTGGAATATATTATTTAGTAGTGGTCCTTCCTTGGCAAATATTTGATGCCTCTATAAGCTAAAAGCTATTTGGAGTCTGATTCAAGGCTATTTTTCAACGTCATATCCGAGAGAACCAGGGGGAAAGGAAATAAATCTAAGGAAGGATGTATTTAATCCAAAGGGAAAACTCGTTTCTAGGAGAAGGGGGGATTCCCACTATGCCCCCTGTGCCCTATGCACCCCTACCCTGGTTCTGCCACCACTGGAAATACCATGAAGTCAAAGTAAATGGATACATCCTACTAAGATTCAAATCCAAAACTCCTCCTTACCAGCAATCAAAGCGAGGGGAGACTCACACCTTCGTTCATGTGACCACGATTACTGGCAAAGTTCTTTTAGCACCATGCCTTATCGCCGTTTAGGCTGTACGCTCATGTACTAATTACACTGGTGTGTCAGGGATGAGGAGGGTTCAATTTAGAGGAAATGTACCCACACTTGATGGAGAAGGGAAAATGAAAAGCCATTTATAAAATCATACCCTTAATACATCCGACCGGGGTTCGAATCCCTATCTCCCCATAATTGGCAGCCCAGTGTATTGGAATGGTTACGCCTTAGACAATTCAGTCACCGAAGCGGGCTATGGGTAAGTAATATCCATTGTGCTTGCTTACTTACTTACTTAACCAATCTTTGCACTAAGAACCCAAATGTCCATTATCACACTAACAAAAGTACGCCACCTATCTTTATTTTGAGCTATTTCTATCCAGTCCTCCTCATTACACCCTACCCCTATCTTGAGCTAGCTCTATTCAGTCCATCTCATTATACCCTATTCCTATCTTGAGATAGTTCTATCCAGTCCACCTCATTACACCATATCTCTTTCATGTCTATTCTAATGTTGTCCTCCCATCCGCGCCTAGGTCTTACCAATAGTTTCTTCTCATTGTGTTTGCCAGTCAGTTCCCTGAACAAGGTTCTAGACTCTTCAATTCACACTGCATGTCCTGCCCACTGTAATATACGAGACATGACCATCCTAAAAATGTCATGTGATGATTACAAGGTATTTAACTCATCGTTATGTAACTTTCTCCACTCCCCATTATCTTAATCCCTTTTTGGAACAAATATATTCCCAAGCACCTTGTTTTTGAACACCTTAAACTGGTTTTCGTCGTGTAAGTTAAGATACCACGTTTCACATCCATAGAGAAAAAGCGGTAAAATTATGGTTTTGTTTATTCTGAGTTTAACACTCCTGGACAGCAAGCGATATGTTAATAACTTACTGACCCGAGTAATAGCATCAATAGTGCTGAGTGCGCTAGTAAAAAAAAATTCCCGCAAATATGAAATAAGACTCTTTGATTTGTAGTGAAATAAGAATATGTTCCAAAATGTAAATCATATCACAAAACATCTCAGTGATAGACTTTTGTTTTTTGGAAGGTTTTGAGCAGGACAGCGTATTTGAGTACGAGCCATGTCAGATCAACGTGTCGGTTTCTCGTGGAACAAACATGAACAGCGCTGTCTTTGTATATCTCACCTTCTCTCTGTGGCTTCCTCTCACACTCATTCTGATGGGCAACCTATGCCTACTCACCGTGGTGAGACGATCAGTGAAGACCAGGTCTACACTCACAGGTGGGTGCTTACAGAGGTTCATTATCTAACTTTGTCTGTTCACCAAAGTTTGGCGATCAGAGATAGCTGGGTCCACACTTAAATGTGAGTATCTACAATAGTTAATGGACTAACTTTGTCTGCTCACCAAGGTTTGCCGATCAGGGATAACTGGGTGCACACTTAAATGTGAGTATCTTCAGTAGTTAATGGACTAACTTTGTTTGCTCACCAAGGTTTGACGATCAGGGATAGCTGGGTACACCCTTAAATGTGAGTATCTACAGTAGTTAATGGACTAACTTTGTCTGTTCACCAAGGTTTGACGATCAGGGATAGCTGGGTCCACCCTTAATTGTGAGTATCTACAGTAGTTAATGGACTAACTTTGTTTGCTCACCAAGGTTTGACGATCAGGGATAGCTGGGTCCCCACTTAAATGTGAGTATCTACAGTAGTTTATTTTTAACTTAAGCTCACTCCCCAAACTACATTTAAATTCGCAGGGGATTGGAGAAATTAATTAATAGAAACACGTACTGAAATATTACACTTTGTGAAGATGAGCTTCACATTCACTGAAGAATTACTGTACATCAAAAAGTTACAGTCCAATTTTCATAGAAAGAGCCCTTAAGAAAATACATATTTTTTGCGGTAAGCATTAATAATATTTTACTATATTATTATTGTTATTTTATATCAAAAGTGACACCTGGAGATCACATTACTGGATGTATGAATACATGAACATGTATCTAGTAGATTTTGACGCTCCTTATGATAATTGGATTGTACTGTACATCTTAAATTTAGGTAAATCTTATTTTCTCAAATTAAGATGATGAGCTGGTAGATTCAGATTAATTAGTAATCATCTGCTGTTCTGTAGTAGAAATGTTGTTATGTCAGCCAGCAGGAAAAAATCTTTGCCAGCGTTGGACACCTTCAAGTTGACAAGGATGCTCTCCCTCGTCTCGTCCGCATACCTGATTCTTCTGCTTCCACTGGGGGTGGCGGCGACACTGGAGTTATACTGGGATGTTGTCATGAAGAAGAGTCCTGCGCTAGAGGGACCTGCAAGACTGATATACCTTAACTGGTGACAAACTCTACTTACAGTCGTACACTTTCCAACAGATATACATCCATTGGTTACAAACTCTACTTACAGTCGTACACTTTCCAACAAATATACATCCACTGGTTACAAACCCTACTTACAGTCGTACACTTTCCAACAGATATACATCCACTGCTGACAAACTCTACTTACAGTAGTACACTTTCCAACAGATATACATCCACTGGTGACAAACTATACTTACAGTCGTACACTTTCCAACAGATATACATCCACTGGTGACAAACTCTACTTACAGTCGTACACTTTCCAACAAATATACATCCACTGGTTACAAACCCTACTTACAGTCATACACTTTCCAACAAATATACATCCACTGGTGACAAACTCTACTTACAGTCGTACACTTTCCAACAAATATACATCCACTGGTTACAAACCCTACTTACAGTCATACACTTTACTTGTGGTCATACACTTTCCAACATATACACCTGCACTATTGACCATTTCTACTTGTGGTCATACACTTTCCAACATATACACCTGCAATATTGACCATTTATACTTTCAGTCATACACTATACAACTGATATACATCAAATTGTGATAAACTCTACTTGTAATGGAACGTAGAAAATCCCATACAATACTTGTACTAAGTTTCTCCGAAATTAAAGTTTACTGGAAAAGAGTATATAAGACAATATTATGCTTGTGATTTTTTCAATTTGAAACTTCAAGGAGAATTTTAATGTGTATAACAGTAGACATTTTCAATATCAAGTCTTAAGTCTGGTCTAAAAATGTATCTTTTGCATTCTACATATCATCAGTGCTATAGTCTATATTTTTGTTTACTTCATATGAAAGTTTTAATTGAAAATTATTTGGGATCTTGGAGTGAAAAAAGGCATGGGTGAATGGGGCGGGAGGAAGGGGAGACAAATACCTGGTTTTTCATCCTTTGGTATACTACTGGCTCCTGTAACATGTTTCTATATCTCTTTACCACTATCCATTCGCTCCCTTATATTTTTAGTAAGCTGCGTTGCACATTCATTACTGTTAGAATAGCTAGACATGATATCTTCTGATTGTGAGGTTGAAGTTTGAAGTACTGGGAGTACACCTCCTATACACTACCTTGCTTATCCTTACTCCTTAAATGAAACCGTTAATAGGCTTTTTGCTAAACATAATAGTTAAAAAAACTTATCTTTAAATTAATAAATAAGCTGCCTCATTCCTCTGTAATCTGGATAGAACACATTGGAAACATAAGGACACATTACAAGTGCTAATGCTGTCGCCAGGGCCTCTGACAATGTAACCAATACTAGGGCACCTGGCAATGTGACAAATACTAGAGCATCTGGCAATGTGACCAATACTAGGGCATCTGACAATGTGACCAATACTAGGGAATCTAGCAATTTGACCGATCCTAGAGCCTCTGGCAATTTGACCAATCCCAATCCTAGGGCCAAGGGAAAATTGTAGGGGATATTTCAACTTGAAATCCAAAGAGACATTTTAAGACTATAGCCACGATAGTAAAATGGAGGGAGTGTGTGAGGTCTACTGTTCACAGAACTATTAGTAATACTGCAGTAACGATAATAGCATGGAGGTAGCAAGGTCTACTGTTCACAGAATTACTAGCAAGACTGTAGTAACGATCAGAACATGCAGGGAGCGACGTCTTCCTTCCACAGGACTGTAGGCAATTAAAAATGGCTTATGCATAGATGTTTTTACAATATATAAATAGTGATATTCTAAATTTTTAGCCAGTTATATTAGATTATAATTATTTATCCACGATGTTTATATACAACTTTAGCCGATATAAGGTATTATTTAAAAAAGCCATCATAATATTCTCAGGGAATTTTATAAATTTTAAGGGCATGTCTTCATGCATACTCCCCTTGTTTTTAGGGTCTAAGTATGGACGCCCTAGTACTAATGGCTATTTTCCTTACTGTGCACAGGTTGAAAAGAAAGCTGTTATTCAAGTGGATTCGTGGTTTGTGTTACTTCCTCTACCTGTTCCACTTTTGTATCAACTTTTTCCTGTACTGCATCTCGGGTCAGAAGTTCCGCCGTGTCGTCATCCATCACATCCGAGGAGCGCTACCTCGTGGTTTGTCGCGGTTCTTCTGTCACGGGGACGCAGGAACATCTGGGTCCACACCATCCACGCCGCCGAAGAAGGGCGATCGTAGACCCTCACCCACGAACTCAGGACCCTCGAGTGAGACGGCGGAACACCCAGCTTCCTCTAGTCACCCGTCCAAATGTGGCTATGTTAACGAAGCGTTTACAATGAAAGAATGTGTCTCTCCTCTGTAAGCATCGTTTGCTGATAGCCTTAGTTTCGATGTTCTTTTCCTCTAAGAGTATTGTTAATCCCGGGAACAGTCATGATATACGGTTTGTTGGTGAACCTGTTGAATAACATAGCTTTCTGGTTCGAATCCAGGTTCTTGTTCACCCAAATCATTCTAAGATCATGAAATAATATTATGAATATTTCATTGATCTTGTTTTTTATTATTATTCTTTTTGAGGTATGTAACGTGCACTTTCTGAACCATCTGACTATATAAGCACACGACTTGTAAATTAACTTAAATCTAGAACAGAAACCACACCCAGCCCCCCCTCCCCCCTCACTAAGAAAGAAGAACTCCGATTTCACTAATGATAACCTTGTCGCCCATGCCCAGAATCACACCCTGGAGTAAAGCTCAGTAGAAACGTTAGTGACCGAGCATAGTGAGGTGTAACAAACAATCAGAGATATGTTGTATGAAGTGAACACTAAAATAATAAAATGCTATACAAATAATTTAATTTAATAAATGTGGAACAAAGGTGTCACAACATAGCATTGTATTATTTTGAGTAATTATTATAACTTCGCCCATTTAACTAGTTTACAAGTTTATTTTCTAAAGGCCAATTAAAATCTGTATTGATTAGTCGTACAACATTTAAAATGATACATTACACTTCATATAAAATAGCAATGACTGGCTGTTACAGTTCAGCTTGTAACAAACTAATTTAAATAATTTCCTTCATTGTCAATATCACTAGAGGTAAACACATATTAAGCTTCATAATTTAATTTCGGCCTGGTGATGTGTTTTGTTTGTGTTTTATTATATTGTGTTATTTATTTTAGCTTTGAAAAGTGTAGGTATCTTTAGGCGCTACGCTAGAGACTTGCGCATAGACACGCTTAAAACATAAAATGTATTTGACAGTAATACCACACTTTTACAGAGACCAAAATATGTTGACGGAAACTCAACTGTAACTGAAGTTGCTCAAAATAAATTTGATAGTCTCTTTTGAAAGGTTTATAAAGGTGTTTGCTTATACCAACACAATACCAGTTTGTGGTTAGTTGTCATCTCATGAGGACGCTGTTGTAGTATGTGTTGTGAAGAAAAGCCTTCGAAATACGTTGCAGTGTTCACCCATACAATGTTATGAATGTGAACCATAGTCAGTGGCGTACTGTAACAAATTGTTCAGTTATTGTATGATTTTGGTAGGAAGGACTGTAGAAGTGAGTTACTAAAGTTACTAAAACAAGTTTAATATATTCAGACATCAAGTCATGTTATCTGCAGCTATCACTTTTGATAAATATTATCAATATCTATAAAATAACGCAAATAATATAGTAAAATATTATCAATGTTGTCTGTAAAAAATCAACCAAAATCAGAGTATATTTTCGAATGTGTAAAAGTAATAATGATTTTCTTTTGAATTTGGTAGCCCCAAGTATCTAAAAAAGAACAACCAATTGGCAAGATCCAATATCAGCTGGATTTGTAATCTTATTAAAGTATCCTTTACACGTACAATCATACGAACAAGGGTAGTTTTCAATAAATTGCATGAATTCTGTGTTTTCTTGCTGTTCTGACACCTTCGTTTGAAAAAATACGTCTTATCACGAAAAAAATACTGTTGGCAACTTGAGGCAAGTGGGTCACGATCTTACAGCATGTCATGACTGTAGCAACTCCAGTTGCCACGTCTCTCGTCAGTTGCGTTGCCATCACCTTCGATTTGATCCAGTGTAAACATAAACATTCAACTCGTATGCTCTTACAGAGCAACTCCAGTTATGCCGTTAGGTTTCAGTCACCATTGTTCTCTGTACAAACGTAACCTAAGTTGCACTCGGTTCCAAGATAAGACTAATTTGTTTTGTTGTTATATCATGAAGTTATCTTGTTTTTATTTGTTTTTATGTGATGTATTTAAACTAGCCAGTGTACCCGGTCTTCACACAGGGAATGTATAAATTAATGTTGTTCTTTTTTTATATAATATAAAATTAACAAATAGTAAAAGTAACCAAATCTTAAATTCTTTTTCATAATCAATTATTTATTAGTGTAAATTGAGTGACAAAACTTGAAAAGTAGGTTGAATTAAATATAATGTCCAAATAGAGATATAATCCAGAAATGTGTTAAAAGGTTTTGAAGGTTTAGTTATAACTTATTTATACACAATATTTGAAGTATTTCCTGTTGGTGCTATTAAAAAAAGATTATTTGGTGAACTAACCCTAGAACATGTAACGTAAAGCTGTCCATGAGAAAAGCAAGGTGTTCTTAAATCAATTCCTGTGTACTTTATGGACTGGTCCTGAGCTTTTTTAATGGTCATTGCAAGTCAAACTTTGACTGGGAACTGTAACCTCTTGAATTGGAAGGGGTAATCACTTGGTATGAGAGGTATTTGGGGCATGTAAACACATCCTCTTTTGCTAATGCCTGTGAGGATGATGGCTTCTATAATATTTCTCATGATGGCTTTCACTTGCAGCCGAGTGCCATTGCAAAGCTTAGGTGGAATCAAATTTCGAAGACACATTATGGGAGAACCAATTTTTGAGTATAATTTATATGGGGCATTCCTGTTGGATTTAATGAATTCAAAAATTCAACAGGGTAGTTAACACAATCATTTTCTACCACCATCCGATCAATAAAAAGGTAAGTTTTCTCTTCAGCTTCAAACAGTCCCATCATCTTTGCATTAATGTTATCAACAGATTCGCTTTTAGGAGCTAGAATGGCTGGTTCACAAAATCAATGTATGCTCTTTTTCTTCAAATTTGCCATGGCTGGTTATATTTTAACAATAAGTTCATCCAAAGTACTTACAGTAGTTCCTAAGTGTGTGATGGAATGTCCACCTTGTTGTCTAGCTCCTTTAGATCCCCAATCCCAATTTGAAGAAGCGTGTCAGAAAATTTATTGGCTGAATGGTCACCCTTCAAATGGACCCGAGTGCTCACAGATAATTTGAGCTTATAAGCTTACGTCCAAATTAAAGAGCTTCTTACAGAAGCTTTGACCTAATCCACTCTGGTGCCTCTAGTAACAACTGAATGTGTTTGTCGAAAGTCACCGGACATCACTATTGTAACCCCTCCCATGAGTATATCATTGGCCTGGATATTCCTTAGTGTTTTGTCTAAGGTTTCGAAGGCTGACATATGTGACATTGTACATTCATCCCACACGATCAAAACGCATTCCCTTAGTACCCTACCATGAACAGTGCCCTTCTTGATGTTGCATATAGGGTTTTCTGAGTAAGTTAAGTTTATGGGACACTTGAAAGTGGAATGTGAAGTTCTACTTCCTTGAATATAGCCGCTATGCCTGAGGAAGCTACTGCCAAAGCGATTTTGCCTGTCAACCTATTTTGGCAAGAAGAGTATTTAATAGGAAAGTCTTACCAGTACCTCCGGAAGCGCCGAGAAAGAACAACTCACCTAAATACTTAGTGACACTCGCAAGTATGCTATGATAAACTGATTTTGTTCCCCTACCAGTAAACCTTCATTTTTGCTAAGTAAGGTAATAAAATCGACTGAATTATAACTCTTTTCCCGTAGATAAATAGCTCCTGTTACTCTTTCTTCCCACCTGTTTGGTAATAAGAGGTCATAAGCATCTAAACGATTGTTTGCCATTGCCAATAACTTATCTTACAAAAATATAAAACAAATGTTGTATATTTCATTATTGAAGGTGACTATAATGCCTGGTGTTGTGCTTTGTGAAGGTTGTCCTCTGATCGTTCATCTCTATGATCAAGCCACAACTGAAATGGATCTGACACTTCACAAAAGACCAACATTACAACAGACAGCTCCCTTAATCTCTGTGAAGAATCACTGACAGCAGCTTCGGACAGAGTTTGTTGCTAGTGTAAGTCATCCTACAGAAGATCATGAGCTTTGTAGGCTGATCGGTAATCAGGGTGAACATGACCACTGACTGTTCTAAGTGATTCGAAGGAAGTGGGACCTTTCACGTGGTGGAGTAGCATGCGAAAAAAGTAACACTCGGCATTGCTCGGATGAACTGTGTACACTCTTCTAATAGCATTGCTCTTTCTGAACCCTGGAAATCCATCAATGAAAGCTCCTTGTTTACGCCGTGAGAGCTTTTGTTATTCCATGTGTAGTAATGTGGAACCTCGTTGTAAATAAGAGTCTTAGCAAAGTCGTGGGAGGTCCATCAAGGTGAACATAATCGGAGTTGAAAATAAACCCTTTGACCACTTTCCAAATGAACTGCAAAGTGCTCAACAGTGCTCCTGTCATGTATTGGGAACTATAGTATCCTCCAGACTGGCTCAAATGTGCTGACGTATCGGCCAGTCTTGTACTTCAAAATCCCGTGCTTCTCATTTTCATTTGGGAATGTGGCTTGATCACTACCCTTGTTTACATTTACCTACTTGTATACATATTTGATGGATTTGACTGAATTGCAAAACTCAACATGGATATGGGCCTTGAATGTCCTGCAGAGCACTGGGGAATAAGGGACCACCCACCTGTTGTCAATTGTTAGGGGACCTTGTTTCGTTGACATTTAAACATAAACTCCACCCAGCTCAGAGCTCCTTCTTCTATATGTTGTGTATCTGTCACTTTCTGTCTGAGTATATTTGACAAAGGGTTTGGGATTTCTCTTAGAGCGCTTGCCATCTTTCATGTAAGGAGATTTCAGAATTCCACAGGGTCCATGAATCATGTTTGAAGATATAATATCAAAGAGGATACAGTCTATCTGGGGATCTGGCAGTTTGGCTGAGAAAATGGAGTCGATGAGATTTGATTCAATATTATTTTCTAGACAAATGAGCAAATGTACATGAGGAAGTTCTTTATTCTTCCATTTTATAGAGTACATGTGACATTTTATGGGACCGAAAATCTCACCTTTAGTCAGCAGATTCATCATTGCCTTAACTTTCAAATTGAAAACTAGTGAAACAATATCGTGTCTGTCGTGGGGTTTCTGTTCAGCAAAAAGCGCTTTGGCTATATCTTTCCATTTGGGATTGCTTGTAAAGGTTATGAACAAATGAGGCTTTCGTACTTTCGGACATACGTTAGGGCATCTTGGATTTCCTCATGCATGTATCGGGGTCCTCCTGTGAAAGGAGAAGGAAGAATGAATGGTTGTACAACATCATAAGGGCTGCCGTCGCTGCTGATCGCATCTCTAAGATGAATGTAGTCCTCTACACTGAGCTTTGATTGATTGTGTCATATGAAGTTATGTCATTCATTCTCGATCTTTGCATACATATATACCAAGGACTGATTGAAAAGTTATCAGAAGTGATGTAAATGGTTAAATTCATTTTTTCTCATCAAAACTCTGTATACATAAAATTCATAGCTGATACTTTTTCCTTGCTGTCTCTCTGCTTTAAAAAGAAGTTATAACCATCTTCGCCTCATGGGAAAAGCATCGGGTATTGGAGCGAGTCGTAAGATCTATGGGTTTCAGCAATCCTTTTCAGCCTATTGTCCCTAGTTTTCAAAACTATGTCCCTTTTCTAAAAATCCGGTCCATCGAATAAAATGGCAACTTCATTGACATTGGGAGAGTTGAATATACCTATGTGAGCATTGGCAGGTTTTCAGTCAGCTTGTATCACGACTGTCAAGTTATCCGTTTGTTGAGTTTCTAGTGCGCTCTTGAAACTTTTTATATAATTGTTATTTTGGTGAAGCATGGTTTGTAGATGTTTAACTATATTAGGATTGAAAACGGGATTTCTCATGCATCTGACCTCAACTTCTTCATCCCCTAAGAAATAAATTTGTAGGAATTTTGAATTTTCTTTGGTTGCAGGCAGAATAGATCCTACTAAATGGTACACCTTCCCTTTCACCCTGAAAGTTGGGATATAGTTACTTTCTTTCATTAATTTATTACAACCAAAGGACGTCATCTGGAAGACCGAGTTATATTTCCTAGTAAGATGTGATGTGACTGGGGATGATTTAGGGTTAACAAACTGTACAGGGGCTCAAGAGGACAACAAATAGGTTTTAAGTTTGTTCTTTCCCTTAAGGCAGCACAGGCCAGTTGGCTCTCCTTTCCATTTCAGGGCATTGCAATGGGAGCAAAGAATGTTCATAGCTTCTAAGGTTACCAATTTATCTGCATCATATATAATGTTACGATTGTACTTGAAAGACGACCCTTTCTTATTTTTCCATATAATATTTCTCATAGAAGCATTTCTTTGGTTTCTCTCATCTAACCTCCTTTCTCTTTCCTGCTCTGTCTCATTCTCCCTAGGTTCCTTCTTTCTCTTCCTATCATTCGTTAACTTTTATTTCTCTCCTCTGCAGTCTCATTCTCCTTAGCCTCCTTCTTTCTCTTCCTATCATTCATTAATTTTCTATCTCTCTGCTCTGCAGTCTCATTCCCCTTAGTCTCCTTCTTTCTCTTTCTATCATTCATTAATTTTCTATTTCTCTCCTCTGCAGTCTCATTTTCCTTAACCTCCTTTTTTCTATTTCTACCTTTATTTAATTTTCTCTCCCTCTCGCGCCTTTGCAGCTTCATTCTCTATAGACCTCTTTTTTCTACTTCTCTCATTATTTAACTTTCTATCTCTCTCCTCTGTAGTTTCATTCTCCTTAGCCTTCTTAACTCTATTTTTATAATTCTTTAATTTTCTATCTCTCTCCTCTGCAGAATCATTCTCCTTAGCCTTCTTTTTTCTATTTCTATCATTCTTTAACTTTCTATTTCTCTCCTCTGCGGTATCACTCTCTCTGGTTTCCTTCTTCCTCTTCCTCTCACTCTCCAACATTTACTGTTTCTTCTCTATTACTACATTTTTCACCACTTCCTCCATTGACTTAAATTTAGGACGTCTTCCTCGTTTAAACTTAATCGTTCTTCCTGTTTTTGAAACATGGAATTGAACCACTGGACTGACAGAAAGGGATTCAGAGATTAGTAAATTATCTACTTCATATACATCAGAGTGACCATTGTTAGTTTACAGGTGAAACAATTTTTTTTTATTTGCATTCCTTGCTCCCTGAAGGACTGAAGCAGTTCCTTCAGCAAATAAGCCTGAAACTGGTAGAGTTGCCTTCCTGCGACCAGCTCACAGGTGGAGCCATACTTTGCTGGGCTCAACATGACATCGCGGTACCTCTTTTCCGATAGGAAATTGTTCCCGTTATCTGAGTAAGTGAGGGGCTTGAAGCGCTCCCAGTTTGCTATGACGTGAGACACGATGGTCGCTCTGATATCCACAGCGATTAGAATGTTACCATGGATCAAGTAGGAAAGATAGTGAAACATACATGAGCCATCCCCCGGCATAGTAAAGATATAGTGGAATGTCGAAATATCATTACACCTCAGAACCTCAGACATGTTAGTATATATTCTATCCAAATAAATATAAATGAAATAAGTCGTAATAACCAATATTAAAGAACAATATCCTATCCAATGTATCCTAAATCCAAACAATAGTAATTAAATAGGTCACAATGAATCATGATAAACAATTTAAATAAGTACGATATATTCAAGAACAATACCAAGTCCAATGTATCCATATCAAGTCCAATGTCTTATCCAAAATCAAGTCCAATGTATCAAAAATCAAGTAAGCTGTCTTATCCAAAATACAATAATTATTAAAAAAAAATAAAAAAAATAGCTTTGCGTTAGGACTTAAGTAGTATATGTTTACAACTAAAGCTCACAAAATTGTATTAATATATTTGCAAATATCTCAGAAACTGTTGCTTTTATAAAAATATATGTCAAATAAAAGTTTTTTATTTCTAATAGTCCTACAATTTTTCAATGATAAGTTGTTTAGTTTCTCAAATAGTTGTGGAGATACGGAAATTAACGCTTCTGTAAAGTACCCTAAAAATCATTTTCATAGGAAAATGAAAATAGCC
>CABFWB010005334.1:6662-46174 GCA_902151455.1 Timema bartmani | reverse complement strand
ATCTCCCTAACATCGGCAAGCCAGTCTATTACGAGAGTAACGCCATAGACCATCGAAGCTGGTAGCAAACAAAAATTGTATCGATAAATAAAGGGGCCTACTTTGTTTATAATTTAACAAAGCAGACCCATATATTTATCGATAAAACTTTTTTTCTACTAGGCAATGGAATATTTTTAGTAAATAACTATGCACAAACTTAAAAGTTTTTTTATTTTAAAAATTCTCAAATTTGATTTTAGAACAAATATAATAAAATACAAACAAGTTTTCCATTGGCTATTTTTCCATAAATTAGCCATGTTTTATCATCGCAATCAATACAGATTGAATATAGCTTCATGCAAGTATTGGGATCCGAACCACGGTGGAGGCCTGGCATGCCTCACATTCACAAGCTGTGATTAATCCAAGTATAGCCCACGTGAAGGATGTAGGCCTAGAATGTTCTTTACATTGTAAGGAAGCTATATTTAATAAGAAATGACACTCCTTGCTAGGTGCTAAAAAATAGCCCTAGACTGTTTGTTCCAAGCTGCATTCTTTGTTGTAGGAATTTCCAAAGGACAGAATTCCTAAAACGAGTTATGCTGGTGGGTGTGACCGGCAAACCCTATGGCTGAAGCCCTGACCAGCAACCCTATACCTTAAGCCTTAAACATTTTTTTTAGCACCGCTTCTTACTAACCTTTCGGGTTATACGCCAATGTACTTTTACACCAATGTGTTAGGAATTATGAAGGTTGACTTTAGAGGAAGTTTACCTGCACTTGCGTGGAGGGAGAATGGAAAACCACCCTCAATGCACATGATCGGGATCGAACCCCGATCTCTCCGTTATCGGCAGTCTAGCCGTAACACGATAGTAGCAGGTTAGAATAGACCATGCAGCCACCGAGGTGGGTCTGTAATTTTAGTTAATTTAATTTTTTTGCGAGAAATAAATTTATTAAAAATTAAGGAACCAAAGTGATTATCAGTTTAATATAAAAAATCCAATATACGATCAACGAATAGTTTTGGTGCTAATAATAATCATTTCTATTTAAATTGCCTACAAGGTATAATATCGTGTTACGAGGAATAAGTTATTTGTTTATATAATAATATGTTTCAAAACTTTGAAAGGAATGCAACACGTGAGTTCGTAACGTCCGAACCTAAGGATCGCGAAACGCCGGCAAGAAAGCCGCGAGACTCCGAGAAGTAGAGCGTTTTTTTTATCGGACGAAACCTTTCAAAACAAAAACAATTGCCGTACACGTAATAAATGAAAAAATAAACCATATTTTTATCAACCCTTATTTTAAAAATAATAAAAACGGTACGAAACAATCGTACACATAATTTCCCATTATATTCTATTATAATTCGGAACAAAAAATTTCAAAAATTAAGTATCAGTAAACTACCTTTATCAGGGTGTCCAGCGAGCTGGAAAACAGGGAAAAGTCAGGGAATTTTATCAAATATCTGGAGTTTTCACACATTTAATAAAATAATACAAAACGTTCATTTACAATAGTCAAAATAACATTTTTATTCCAGTTAACAGTCACCGCGAATCTCTTTAAACACAGTTGAGCATACTAATATGAAATCTCAAGGTCAACATGTGATTTTTGTTTCATCTTTTCATCCCCCTCTCTCCGTGTTTTTAACCAAAGTTGAGCCATGGTTATGCGCATGTGCGAGAATTCGATCACGCTATTGAAAGAAGAAACTAAAAAAGAATGTGTCTCGCCACAATTTTAAACTGTACTGGTATACTCAATAGGATCTAATTGAAATCTAACTTAGATCGCACCACACAATTGCCCATTGTTTTAGAGTGAAATTCTTTAACTCCATCATAGAGTGACACGATTTCAGATCATGTATGTGTCTAGAAATAGTGTTACATTAGGATGCGATCTTAATAAAATAATGTTTTTAATATATAGGCCTATTAGTGACTGGAAAAGTTGGAAATTGGCTCTGTAAAACCTGGATAAGTCAGGGGATTTTAAAATCTAGTTTGGCTGGACACCTTGTTTAAATGCTTTTTTATTCTAAAAAAACAAATATAAAGTGTTATTTATCATGCATCCCAAGATTTCACCGAAAAATTGAGGAAGTAAAAACTAAAATGTAGGTAGTCGAACTTGGGGTGTTTTATCTTCAGATAGTTACCAACCTTAAAAATTAATCAGTATTTTATTACAAAGTGTCAAGAGTTTTTAATCTAAATTTTTGTATTCATCCTATTTTATATAAATTAGTACAAATATTTTCGGTTTCAATATTTAAGGCATGCACTTTGAAACTATATTATAAAATTATTAAAATACTAAGGCGTCAGTCTCGTATAGTAGGATTTGCATGAGACAAAGATCGGGGTTCGAATCCCGGCCGAGTGTACTTAATGGGTTTTTTTCCCTAAATGGTTTTAATCCTGCTCCTCAATGCAAATTCGAGTACAATTCCTTAAACATATTATTTCTTTCCTCCCTATTGTATCAGTGTAAATATGCGGTTAACAGGAGCATGTTTTAAGACGCAAAAAACAGAAAATAATATAAAAAAACTAAACCAAATTGTGTAGTAAATGAACTCTCAATATAGAGACCTTGTGGTTTCAGTTAATTAAAACAAATTAATATCGCAGGCCTGCCTATTGCATCTTAAATACTTTCAATTTAAGTTAACACAACCTTTTAACTTCTTTTTTTTTTATGTGCACTGCATCTTACTATCAGTTTGGGCTATCCGCAAGTTTATATTATTGGTGTAGAAATGAGGAAGGTAGAATATATAGTAAATATACCCGCATTTTCATGAGGGCAGTGATAAACTATCCAGGAAAAACTACCTTCAGTAGGACTATACCCCAGCTAGGATTCGAACCTTGACCTCCTTATCACCGGCAATTTAGTGAATTGAAAGAGTGATAACTTAGACCATTTGTTCGCGTACCCACATATATAATATCAGTGGCGAAGCGTGAAGATAATTTTGGCGTAAGCTGAGTTAAGAACACTTATAAAGCGGCACACACTTAAAACTATGTCGAAAATTGTATTTTTATTAAGTTATATAATACAGTACTAGCAGACGACTACTACTACTACTATTACTACTACTATTAGGCATAATAATAATAATAATAATGATTATTATTATTATTATTATTGAATCATTTTTATTTATTTTTTACTATACCTATCGAGAAATAGGAAACAGATGTAAATGGAACAGCAGCTACCCTGCTTACAGTAGCTCCACGACTTATTTGGTGCTGACTGACAGCTGACTTCTGACACTCAATATATAGGTATATACCTAAATTTTGACTTTCAGAAGTTACAGGTGTTAAACACATGTTTTTGAAGATCATATGGTTCAGCGTAGGGATACATAATATGGTCTGGTAGCTTTTCAAAGCCGTCAGCTGTGAACTGTCAGTCAGCACCAAAGAAGTCATGGAGCTACTGTACATTAAAGCGTATTACTCCATCCTATCATCAAGAGACAGGTGGGGGTGAGGGGGGTCTATGACCATCACAGTTGTCTAAGTTTGCTTGTAAATCAATTCTAAGCGTCTATGTTTCATTTCTGAAAAAATATCTATCACCCTCTCTTTGAGCACGGGATCTTGAGAGCACTTGCAAGACAGTTCCTTTTCTATTGAAATAGTAGCCAGGTCGGATAGTCTGCTATTGTTCATAGAATTACGCAGGTGTGTTTTAATTCTTTTCAATGTACTCGTTGAACGTTCTGTAGTAGCCGAGCCTATTGGAAAACTGAGAATCAGTTGCAGCAACTTTACCGTCTGTTCGTACACTGTTTGGAGGTCGTTATCTTCAATGAAACACAATAATTCAACGCAAGGTCTGGTTTTGTCTTCCGAGCTGTAGATGTTAACCAGTTCATTGTGTAGTGCTAAAAAGTTAAACACAGTAGGGTATGTGTTTTTAAGTTTTTGAAATTGACTGTCGGGAAAGGATTTTTTGAACTGGGTGAATTTTGTATGGTTCAAGAGTTCAACAAATGCAACTTCATCAAAGTTGGAGAATCGTTCATCTAGTTGAACTATGACGGAGTCAAGGATTTCTAATGCGACGCGATTGTAAATTTCAAAAAAACTCTCGGGTTGGAAGTCTGCCTGATAGTTTGTGTTCAACTCCATGCTCTCTTGAAGGCACTCTTGTAAAACCTTTTCTGAACGTAGAAAGGAAATGTTTGATTTGGCAGTCATTATTTCATTGATGCATAAGTTTACATCACTTGTGCACTTAGCTTGGAAAATGCTGAACAAATGTTGACTGAAGATAAAAATTCTATCAAATAGGCACAACAAAAATGTGAACATTAAAGAATCTAAAATTCTCAGAAGACCTATTGCCCAATTTATAGATTCAGGATCCCAGTCATCAGACTCAGTTACGAAGCTCACCGCATTTCGTAGATGTTGGTAATGATGTTTGATGGTTGACACAGCACGTGAATTGTAGTTCCATCTTGTTTCCTCTGGATGGGGTAGTTGAAACCCATGCTGTCGAAGTACTTCTGCACGAGATGTAGATCTATTGAAGAAGGAATTAAATGCAGTCAAGTTGCAGATGAAAATTTTAACTTCCTTAATTGTTTTGGCACTGTGCAATAGTACTAAGTTCAACTGGTGCGCATAAGAGTGCAAAAAAATCGCTTTCGGGTATTTGTAACGTATGATGGCTTGCACCCCACCACGACAGCCCGCCATAACCGATGCTCCATCGTACGTCTGGCAAATAAGCTTTTCCTCCAATTTGTATTTCTCTATGACCGCAATAAGTTTATTGGACAGCCCCTCAACACTTTTATCGCCCGAGACGTCATAAAATCCCATAAAACGTTCTTCAATGTTTTTGCCATGAACATACCTAACAATTATGCTGAGTTGTGCCTTTACAGAAACGTCAGTAGTTTCATCTGCCTGAATCGACACAAAACTTGCGTCATTTATTTCACTTCGAATTTTCTCATTTATGGCAATAGTAACTGATTCGATTAAATCATTCTGGATTTCAGAAGAAGTTCCCTTAAACACAGTGTTGCTTTGTAAATGGTCCTTTATTAACCCTTCTTCCATGGCAAGCAAATTTAAGGTTTCTAAATAATTTCCTTCATTGAAAGACTCTGCTCTCTCATTGTGCCCACTGAAAGCTTGTTCCTGTTTTCCTAAATGGCACACCACATCAATGAGACGCCCTACAATCTTTCGATTGCGCACAACATTACTGTTATGTATAACAGCTTGAATACGGGCACTTTCTGAAATACAATAATCAATCCGGTATCTCCCCAGCATATGAAAAGCCTCGGCATTTTTTATGTGCAATTTGCTCGTTGCATGTTTTGAAGCTTTAAGTTCAAAATTTTTCAATGTCGTCTGACCATTTTTACTCCAAGATTCCTCCCCACCGAACATTAGGCAATAATAGCAATGATAAGTCTGTTTTATTTTGTTTCCTGTTAACCATCTGTATTTCGAGTACCACTTTTCTTGAAAAGTTCTTGTATACTTCCCATCCTTCTGTGTAATATATAATTTTGGTCTTGCTATTTTTTCTTTTAAATGAACTTTTTGTTCAATAGACAAAGCTTCAGTAGAATTATTCAACAAAAAGTCAACTGAATCGAAAGATTCATTGTTGGTAGCTACAGAGTCTCCCATTTTTTTTTCTACGGTGCATACACTAAATCCTAAAACACTATTTATATATATTATAGTACAAAATTTAAAACTCAATAAAATAATAAAATTCAAGTCACAATCACACAAATAAACTAATCTACACTTAATAAATCTTTGAAACACACTCTGAATGTTAAAAACGTAACACTCGAGTCGGGGATAGCCGGCTTACTGGGCGGGTGACCTCCTGCGAAGAGTGGCTGAGATAAACAGTTGCGCGCGCATCACCCTTCTAGCTCCCCGCAGGCCTGATTCTCCGGGTGCGTCAGGCGGAAAGTTATTAGCTTATCTTACCAAAAGGAACGGACACATTTTCTTAAATTGCTTGCTAACATGTCACTACACTTTAGAAAAAATAGTATTTATCAATTTTACGTCTATATTATGTAAAGGGATGTTTTCTATATTTTTCCAAAACCTTTCGGAATAGCTGAGCTTATCCTGCCTACCTTGATGCCTCAATACTGATAATTTTTCATTTTATACCACCAAAGTTGTTGGTGCATAATGCAAGCTATAAATATTCAATAATCTACTTCTAGAATAATCGACTTCAGTGATCTTGGGGGAAAGTGCTCGCCTCAAGACCCAGTGTTCGTGGGTTCAAACCCAGCCGGGATCAACGGATTTTTCTTGAGCGATAAAAATCCAGAACACAACTTCCTTCGGATGGAAAGTGAATTGTGGCATTAAAAAAAAACTCGAAGGTATATGACTTTCCGACAAAATTTATAATCTCTTTCACTCTCGCTCATTGAGATTCTCGTGTGCTGATATGATCAGTCGGTTCAGAAAGTACACCTCAAATACCACGAATAAAATATATCTACGTGAAATAGTATGGAGATTTTTAAATTTTAAAGTAGACCGCGTCTTACTAGCCGTTCAGGTTATCCGCTTAGGTAGGCTACTAATTACGATAATGGGTTAGGAATTGGAAAGGTTGAATTTAGAGGAAGTAAACCAACATTTGTGTGGAAGGAGAGCGGAAAAACCACTCCAAGTTCACCCGACCGAGATTCGAACCTCGATCTTCTCGTCTTCGGCAGTCCAGCTCAACACGAAACTAGCGTGTTAGCTAACTACGTCACTGAAGTGGGTGGTGTTTTTTTTTTAAATTATTTATTGAAATATACAATACATTAATTTAGAGAACTTAATATGATGGTAGCTAAAGTATCATGTTGATGTTCTAATTATGAGTTTAATTAGTGTTAGAACTGATTAATACAGTACAAAGGCTGAAAATATATCATTTAAACATTATTATGTTAGCGTTCTTTTTCGAAATGTTTAAATTAACGTTTAACTGTGCTGATTAAAAATTAAAAACACTTTGATGTTGATATTATAAAATGACAAAATCACCTACTTTTGTATTCGACCATACATACGCTTTCCTTTCGGGCGGAAGTATTGAAGGAGGAAATGATAAAGTTGGCAACCTTGCAAGTAGTCGGCAAGTAGGACAACAGCGCCTTGTAGCGGTAGAAGTTGGAGTATTTAGGAGGGGGAGCGTAAGACTGAGTAAGATATAATAGAGAGAATAATACAGTGGATACATTTACTTTTTTTAAAAACTCCCAGGGAAAATAGCCGGGAATTTAAGAAAAAAAAAACTTGGGGAGAGGGTGGGTAGTCGAATTTCCATAATCCTTTTTAGAAGATACAGTCAAATTATTATATTAAGAGACTTTTAAAATAATATACAAAAAACATTCTTTTTCGGCCATAATTGAAAACATTTCACTGTTTGTATTATATATTGTTAGTGACAGCTGCAGATAATATAACTTAACGTATGAATACGTGAAAGTAGATATAACAATTTAACTAAATGGACTGTATCCGTCCATGCTATTCGCATATTTACACGAATGACTGTAGGGATGAGAAAGGTAAAATTTAGAGAAAGTGTACCCACATTAATGTGGAGGTGAAAGTAGTAAACTATCTATGGGGGGAAAAAAAACCTTTCAGACACGTGGGATCAGGAATCGAAGCCCCGACGTCACCGGCAAACCTGACTATACAAGCTTGGCGTTTATACTTCGTACACTCCGTCCACCCTGAACGGTAAGAGCACTCTTACCTTGACGGATTACACTATGGTCCTAGCTTTTAATCTACGCCATATTGAAATAATCCAAGACGGGCTTGCTAACTTACAGGGTAGATTAAAATGACTTTACTAGAAATTGTTGGTGTAGTTTTCTGGAAGAATAGTGTGGGGTGAGGATAGAATAGACTACTACTTTCGATAGGGTAAGGAGGGTGGAGGGTAAGAAGGGACCCCAGCCAGGTACGAGTTGGAGTTAGGTATTAGGCCAGTCAAACACGTTGGCACCGAACTGACGTTTCGCGGCAAGTATAGCTGCAGAGGAACTTTTCATGAAATGGATAGTTTTTAAATAGGTATTCACCCTTACATATTTATTATTAATATATGTAGGCTAAGGAAAAAATAATAATTTATTTTTGGAGGTAATCTTCTTTTGTAGTGAAAGGTAGCAGTCTTACCTTGAATGATTATTACACTATGGCCTTATCTTATATGCTACACCATGTAATTGAAGTTGAAGTTATTTTCTCAATCGAACATTTAAAACTCACACTGTTAGAATAAGTTTATTCAAAACATGTGAACTTTTGACTGTTTAGCTACAACTTCCTCAGACGTTGGCCTAAGTGATGAAATCTGTTCAAACTGAAAAATTACACAATTTAACGCGCGAAATTTGACAATCCTTTTCACCTGACGAGTTGCAGGAACATTGACTGAATATCTGAACTCGATGAAATTGTGGAGTGGTAAGGAATTTTAATTTTTATCACTCTCTTACTACCTGTTCAGTTTACACGCTTAATACATGATGATTACTCTAATGGGATAGTCAGGATAGGGGAAAGTAGGTCCACACCACCCTTTCCTGTACGTTCATCCATTAATTCAAATATTTTATATTGAGATCTAAAAAAAAACCTTTCTGGTTGATCTTAAAGGTTCAAAATCCAAAGCAATCGTAAGCTTAGGCCTATAAGTATATTACCATATAGGCCCTACACTTCTTCCAAAATAATTCTAACAGGGGATAGTTTGTAAATAATAATAAAATATGCGGTTCACTTAATTTGTACAAAATTAAATTCCTCTTTAATATGTTCATAGTCATTGGAATTTTATGATGTTGTTGCAATCATTTTCAAAATACGAAGTAGGAGAATGTAAACAAATGATTTTATCGAAATTTCACGGGTTTTTTTCCAAAAGAATTGACATTTAAATAAAATAGGCCTACCTAGTGAAAATAACAANAAAAAAAAACCAACAACAGGTAATTGCAAAACTTAAAAAATTATATGAACTCTTGATTTAAAAAGTCATGGAAAAAATTTGTTTTGCTTAGTTAAATGTTCATGAAATAATAAAAGTCGAAACATAATTTAATTACTCTGATCTACAAAACTAGGAAATCATTAGTATTAATTTAAGCTACCCACTACCTAGCCTAATAAGTAATAGTGATGATTATAATGTGTGAAAGAGATTGGCATTACTGACCTTGCTGCGAGGTATAGGAAAGTTTCTGGAAAAGGGAGGAGATTTTTGCGCCGCAGTTGACGCAAGCATTTTGACGGTAGATGAGGCTTCATATTCCGTTAGAAGGTCTTAATGATACGTCGGAAAAACATTTAAAATGTGGTATCCGTAAATATAGGCAATTCATATGTTCAGTATTCGATAGATCCGTAGTCCATAAAAATAAATCGGCTTCACAGTACAAAGAATCCAGGTCTGTAATTTTGTTAATACCTAACCTTAACTGTCTGGCTGTTTGTCGTTATGGACGTCAACGGAGAACCAACCAATCACAGGTTGAATAATAAATGAATATTGATTTGCTAATCGAAATGAAAGCATCAGTGATAGTAAAGGAAACGGTGGCCATTTTATAAACGTATCGTGTTTTAATTTAGCTTTCTTTAGTATAAATTACTGAACAAAAATTCAATAAGTTAAGCCTATCTTTATTTTAACTAAAAACAGGAAACAAAATTTTGAAAATGTTGATTGAGTTTATCAAATATTCTGAAATTGTTTATATTAATGAGTTTGACTGGACAAAGTGTATTTTATAATTGGTTGACACTTGACAGGATGTCACGTGATTAAGAACATAATATATAGGCCTATATCAAAACAGAAAAAAAAATCATAGGACTTAAGAACTTAAAGGAATACGTAGCTTACGAAGTATGTATATTATTATATGGCAAAGAAAATATTCATGCATTTTTGGCATTTTATAGACAATATTTAATTCTATTTCACATACATTTTAATTGGCTCACGCAATAATGTAAGTTTCACAACCGAAAGCTATTTAATAAATTTTTACTAAATTAAAAAAAAAAAACTGACTGTTAATAACTCCCCCCGGCTTGATAAAAAATTTTAGGTTAAAAGAACACATTTAAATTACCTATCTTTTAGTATAATTCCATTATTTTGTGTGACGTATCAAAAAGAGCAACTGACCCAAACGTTTATATGCATCTATCCATTAAATATGTATATAATATTTATTATAATCATTACATACAATATTTTATCTTAGAAAACTGTTATTTATAGCTAACTCTTGTGATTATTCTCATTGACCTCGACTTGGTTAAGTATTTCCCACATACCCTATTGTCAAACGTTTTCCCAGATCTATCTGACGTCATCAACGGAAGCTAATAACAAGAATGGTTGACCTACTTTCCACCTCCGTACTAATAAAACCGGACAGACATAATTATTTGACCAAAATAATAAACTAATTAAACAAATAGGTTTTTATTTTGAGCTGTATGTTTAAAATAAAACATATTTTGTGAGTTTGGTTTGCAATAATACGTGGATCACTTTAGACAACCCGTTTTTGTTTTGTGTTGTTGGCTAAACTGATTCTTTCGGCTATAATTATTTATTTTTATATAGATAAGCTCATAGGCATTTTAAAAGTTGAACCAGATATAGGCTAACTCAAAATCAATATATAATAATTATTACTCAAGACAAATATGCTTACTAAATTGAACAACAAGCATATACAAGAAACATTTAAAATTTAAATGTCTACTCACCAGGTAACTTGTTCTATTTTTCGAGTCCACTTCTAAGAACACTCACACAGTTTATTGCACATGATCACTTGGGGTTTTTTTGGCAGATTTAAGAAAAAAATCAATTCTAAATTGGCTGACGAACAGTTTTTTTTCCTCTGCAAGGTAATGCAGGTAAAAATTTTCAAGTTTTCCACGATCTAAGTCGAACGTTAAAAGGCCTTGCGATGGCTTCTAGGAAAGCGTCACCCTTCCTGTCTCCCTTTCACGCGTTTCATTGGTCGGTAATGGTCCAATCACAGAATGCCTAAGTCTGCACAGATTGGGCGGAGCTTATAAGGTTGCTGAGGGGGATTTAAACACTATGATATACTAGAGGGGAGACTAAGCAACAATGGTGTTTACTTCTCGGTATTAAAACATCCTTAGTCACACTTAACACAGTTTTTTGGAATTTTACCAACAGAATTCAAGTTTTATACTTTAAGAAATAAGCTGTTTTAATAATCTCAAGTCATTCCGTGGTTTGTTATAGTTGAGAATATAGTGTTAGCACCTTTATTTTCTAAATAACACAACAAAAATCACTCAAAAACTGAGGCGACTCGTAAATTTCACAAAAACTCGGGGAGTAACGGGAAACGCTGTTTCCTTCACCACGAAAAATGCAGGAGTAGAATTTTTGTAGAGTTTTTTTCAACCAATAGGGGGGAAAAAAGCAGGTCGTTTATAAGCGCGTCCGTGATAGGTGGATAGAATAATGCCTTCTGGGAGAGCAGCGTCTGTGCAGTGTTTATCTTCACATTCTCTCACCCCCTACTCCCGTAGATTTCGTCAACCTTTTCTATTTTACACCTAGAAGAGTTTTTTTACCCACCATCTCTCTCTGTTGTCACACATTTCTTGAATGGTTCTAGGGATTCTAGCCCTTATGGCCTGGATCTGCGCTTGGTCGATGCCGCGTTGGGATCACGTGATACTCTCACAGCGAGAGAGAGAGATATATGCGCATGTCGACTGCGCAGCACACCTTTGTGGAAAGGAATGTACATTACACGGGTCGCGGGACTGGTCTACCTTCCCCTTCTTTTTTAATTTCTACATCCCTCCGACAGTTCAATTTATTGGTGCTTAGAAACTGTTCTATCTTTTTTTTTCTTCTCTTTGTTCTCTCTCTCTTTTTATTTTTAGGAGTAAAGCCAATGGTAAACATTATGTCTGAACTCTTATTTGTCAGACCATGTCAAGCTGGAAAGCCAATGACTAAAGCATACATATTATATTTTTCAGGAATATATTACGTCGCTTCACAAAGCTATGGAGTACCTAGGCTGTCATTTTTCATAGATTATTTTATGTACAGCCCAATTTTCTTACGAATAACTATCTGGAGGGTCTTTTTTCTTACCAGAATCATGCTAGTTAATAGGATTCTGATAGGAAAAAAGGCCTTTCAAAAGAAAAATTCTCTTTTGACTTATATCGAAATATCATTTCTCTCTCATTGTTGTACTCCAATTTGATACGAAAGTCTATAAAAATAAACTAACTGCCCAACTTATGTTACAATCCAAATCAGTGGGCACGCGGTCTAAATGTCAGGCTCATTTTGTCTGGTTTAATGGTGACGGAGAGATCGGGGTTCGAGTACTAGTCGGGTGTTTTTTTTAAAGAACGATACTAAATAATGTTTCCACTCTTCCTTCACGCAAATGTGGCAACGTTTCCTCCTTATTATATCTTCTTCATCCATACCCCACTAGCGTAGGTTAATCATCACATACAATCCGAACGAATATTAAGACGCGGTGAAAAATAATAACAAAAAAAAGTTAGAAATGTCGAAATATTTTTACAAATAATTGTTCATTTTAAAAATTTTTAGATTTGTTGAACTTGATTGGCTTACTTGTATAAAATAACCAATTGCCTATCAGCAATTTTTAAAAAGACAAACAGCAAAAACAAAATTGGCTATTATTTGCTTTATATCCCTATAGTGGAGAAGAAACTGGGTTGTAGTCATCGGGGGTAAAGGGGGGAAGGAGTAGCATATATAATATTCCACCCCTGGGGGGTGTGGGTGGGAATAGCATTTGACCGTTTCTACAAGTTGATTATTTTTACCAACAGCCAATCAGCGGTCGACTAGCTGGAAACCTTTAAATGAACTTTCTTTCAGTGTCCTATAGATTTGTCTTCGATTCTTTTAAAAATGTTTTCGACTATAGGGTATAGACCTATTTGTTTCAAAATGTCTTCTTCCATTTACAGTTTACACTATCTTTTTATAAGGACGCACTTAGCTTTAGGCTTAGGTACGGTTAAAAATAAACCCCAAATAACTTCTAGAGGCAGCTAATTTTCAAACATTTGCCGGGGTATGATCACTCCAAATATCTTAATCTAAAGGTAGACTTTATAATTTTACGGTTTTATATGGAATAATTTTTAGTCTAAAAATTTCACAAACTTTCCAATAGTATGAATTAAATTCAATTATCTTTAACACAAATAAGACTTGAAGATGGTGAAAAATCACCGAAACATTTCGTCGTTATAGAAGAAAAACTAAAACGTATATAAAATAAGGAGGAGGGAATAAAAATAATAAACAAGACGATATAACCTTACAGTCAATATATAGACTAATAATAGCTAATAGCCCCTATTGTTATCTTAAAACTTACACATAGGCATACATATATAAAGTTGTTAATATTAACAGCATTGACATTATTACCCACGCCAGTGAACACATGGTCAAGATCATTACGTCTGGTTTAACGGTGGTGAGGACGTCGGGGTTTGAATCCTAGACGAGTATATTGAGGGTCTTTTTTCCTAAATTATTTCCCTCCTCCCTACTTATAGACCTACGTATAGGGGAAGTATAAATATTAAAAAAAATCTGACCTCTATAGATGTCCCGTAGGGAATAGTTTCTGCTAGCTTAAGTTAGTGGTTCTTTTACTATTCAGGTGTAAAGCATAAGTTATACCCACGTTTTTTTTTAAAGAATTTACATATATTTATATAACACTAATATTATAACTAAAAACAGAATGCTACTATTTTACCACAGATTCCCTTCTACTAACACATCCTTTCACAACCTTATATCCCGCGCTTCGGTGGCCGCGTGGTCTAACGCGCTACTTTCATGTTAGACGAGACTGTCGAAGACAGGGAGATCAAGGGTCGATCCCGGTCGGGTGCACTAAGGTTTGTTCCTAAACGGTTTTCCACTCTTCCTCCACGCAAATGCGGGTGCATTTCCTGTAAATTAAGCCTCCCTAATCCATTAGTGTAAATTTGGTAGGCCTACATAGAGGTGTTATTGTATTAACTAGCATTGCTGTTAAAATTTTGTGTACAGATATGTAGAAAGAATGGGAAGAGAGGGGGTGGTAAACCTACTTAGGCCTAGAAGCTATTAGCTACAAACTCTATATCTGACAGTTGTTCTTTTATTTAAACTGCTCTTTCCTCTTGTTAATCCCTCAAGTAAGATCTTACAGGTGATAGCAAAAATGTTTGACAACATTTCTGGAACCCCAATTCACTCAGCTCATTCCAAGAAACGTCCTTTGTTTTCAAATACCATACTGAATGTAGGGGAAAAAGGGCATTTGAAATGTTGACAGAGCTAATTTTAAAATTGGAAGTCTTATAAATAAGCTGCATCTTTAAGGTGGATACTAAAAAATTAAACTTAATTAGTAGACTATTTGGTTGATGAAATACAATTAAAACTGTAGTTAAAGTAAAAAAAACTATTACATTAATTTTTTATGTAGCTTTATGTGGACCCTGTTTAAAGAGTTCCAACGGTAGCCGGCGAGTTTACCAAATAGCAATTTTTCGAAAATCAGTTTTTCGAAATTCAATTATTCGAAGTTTAATTTTTCGAAATTCAATTATTTGAAGTTTAATTTTTCGAAAACCAATTTTTCGATCTAGAAATTCTTCGAACGAGAAGTTTTTCGAAAACTTCTTTTTCGAAAATGAATTTACCTCAAATCTGTTTTTTTAAATAAATGTTTCAAAAAGGAGGTATTCGAAAATAAATTTTTCGAACGATAAGTTCGAAGTATAATAAAATTCTAGCTTAGGCTAGGTTAGGTTGGTTAGGTTAGGGGTAATCCTCCCTATAGTTTGGGTGAGGGTAGGGGTAGGTGATTCCCAGTAGGCGACTCAATAAAATAGCTTCCGGAAAACTCGCAGTTCGCTACATTGATTTTCAGAAAAAAAAAAAAAATTGCAATTCGCAAAATTGATTCTTCAAAAAATTGATGGTTCGAAAAATTGACTTTCGACAAAATTACTTTCGATGGTTTTGTATTATGTGAATTAATTTCGATAAATTGATTTTAGAATAACTTGTTTTCGAAAAATTTACCCAGACCCAGTTCCAACAAATCCTAGCGGGGGTCCAACCTATTCCAGAGGGGGTCAGGACCCCCCGAACTCCCTCCCACGACATTTCTAAGCCCTTGAAATAATGTAACAGCCCGCATCTGTAAGCATGAGAACTGAATGTCAGGCTCGACTGATCTGGTTCTAGGCAACGGGAGATCAGGGTTCGAATCCCAACAGGATGCTGTATAATGGTTTCCCACACGACTTCCAGGTAAATGAGGGTACATTTACTCTACATTCTGCCTTCATCACCCTTACCCTAATAGTGTAGTTACATTAAGATAGCTCACTTCGGTGGCCACATGGTCTAAGGCGCTACTCTCGCAATATACTTTACTCCCGAAGACTGGGAGATCGGGGTTCGATGTCGGGTGTACCGAGGTTTTTTCACCCAGAATGGCATTCCACTCTCCCTCCATGAAAATGCGGGTACACTTCCTCTAAATTCAACCTTCATAACCCTAATACAGTATTAGGTCTATAACTAGTAAGACCTACTATAAGCGTAACTTAAGACCCGAACGAGTAGTAAGATAAATTTAAAAAATGCAGATAGCATGGCGGGTAGTCTTGAATATTATTAGAAGCAGGTCAATCATTCTATATTTTAGGGCGACCTGGTGATCTAGAGATAAGGTGTCGGACTTCTGTGCTGGGAGCCCGGGGTTCAATCCTCGGTCCCTGCACAGATTTATCTGATTGCCAAACCCTTCCTTCACCTCTGGCAAGACGTGTATTAATTACAACTTGTGAATGTGTAAAATGCCAGGCCTCCGCTGTAGTTCGGATCCCACGTTAAACTGTAGGTCCTCCATTTCATCTCACAATCACCCTACCATTACACATTAGTGTAAGTGTGTATAATCAGAACGGTTAGTAAGACACATTAATAATAATGATGATGATAATAATAATAAATAGGTATCTTATTCTGTATTTTTAATTTCTCATGTAAATAGCCTACAGTATAGGCCTAACTATTGTAACCGTGAACATTTTCGACATCGGGATTATGATGGATTTAGACGCTTTATGTGCCCTCGAACTCTAATAGTATGTGTTACATTTCTGTATAGATTTATTTGGGCTACAACCTAAATGGTTTAGTGGATTTTACACCAACTTTATATTTAGATTTTAAATCATAAAGTCATACCTCGAGGCTAAACCGTGATTTGGAGTTATATTTAAAATTAAAAGTAGGCCTACTACTTTACTGAAAACTTATTTTTGAAAATTTAAAGTTAAAAAAAACAACTGGTCGGATGATTTTGTTCAAAATAGATGTCTGAAGAGGATTTTACTCTATATACCTTAATTAAATAACACTGTAAATATTACAACTGGTTTTTCATGGAAATTTACTGAAGGATAGAGTAGGCATAGGCCTATATTAGTAGCAACATTTTTTAAACCTGGTTCTAATTATTTTATTTAAAATGGATTTCTGTAAAGTGTTTTATCTGATAAATAACACTGTATAGGCGGACTTGTTTTAAAGATTAAAAAAATTGAGGTTAGTAGGCATATGCCTATTATAGTTTATTGTTTAAGTTACTGATTTTTGAAAATTCAACATTTTTAGAAAAAGTATTAACGATTTTGTTTAAAATTTATATCATGGCGTGTTTTACTTGATAAATAAAACTGTGTACCTACCTATTAAAAAAAATGATTTAAGGATGTTTTACTGTAATTTACCAATGAATTGTTTTTAAAAAATATTATTTTTCGTAAATGGCTCTAACAATTTTGTTCAATGGGAATCTCTTAAACGTTTTATATGATAATTACTAATTTATGTTTGTTTTTGTAACAAAAAAAGGGCAGTTTACCAATTACTATAGGCTATTTTTAAAATGTATATCACAACTTTGGTCGAAATCTATACTTATCTGAAGAGGGTTTCATATTAATATCAAATTAATATAGGTCTACTTGAGGGGTACAATGAAAAAATTGGGAAATCCACATTACGCACATTTTCCAGGGCAACGTTTATATCTCAAACCCCATAGGGGGCCTAAGGACCCCAGCAAATATTTTTAAAATTAATTTAAATATGACAAAGAAATTTCTTAACTATAATCTAAAGCGCATTAGAAAGGTCTCATGATTGTCTAACAGATGGCAGCACTAACTCAATTTGAATTAAAATTGGGCTTTTCCCCCTTTTTCTTTATTTATTGTCTGGGGAAAACATATAAATAGGTTAGTAGCTCCAAGGCCGTAGCCAGCCAATAATTTCAGGGGGGGTTTGGTGGGCCCATCCCCCAATTGACGGAGGCTAGAAAAAATTATAAATAAAAAACTGTTCTAGAAGCTATTTGAAGTGTTTTTTATGGCAACACTACCCCATAACTATCGGAGGCTAGGACAAATTCTAATTATTAAACGGCTCTAGAAGCTCTCTAAAGTGTTTTTTATGGTAACATAACCCCCTAATTTGTACTTGTACCTTAATTTTGATATTGTTTGAACCATAAATAGAGCCATATATATTTTGTTCATAAAATTTCGGGGGGGGTTTGAACCCCTAAAACCCCCCCCTGACTACGGCCTTGAGTAGCTCTATTAACGTAGTTAAATCCAGTATTAAACATAATAACAATTAAAAAGTGGTAGAAATACGTCCTTTTTATATATATAAATACGATCAAATTGTAACAACTTTTGGTCATTTCTTGTCACTGCATTTTTATTTGATCAAAACTATTCCAAAGTAGCCTATATTCTTTAAATTAAAAAATGACACTGGCACGGGAATAGAACCCGGGACCTTTGGTTTAGTACTCCAATGCTCTTAACTAAAGACTGAGCTATCCAGCAGTCATCCCGTGCTCATATTTTAGGACAGAGTCTGTGATGGATGTGCGAAAATCAATTAATTACCACGAGCTATCAGATAACGCAGCCACCATCGACTCGGTAGTCTTATTTTTGCTACCAAATGTACAGTACAATGACCTGTTCAGGTTGTACGCGTATATGATAATTACTCTAATGAGGTAAGGATTAGAAAGGAAGTATTTTAGAGTTAGCCTACCCGCATTTGCGTGAAAGGATAGTGGGAAACCATTTAGAAAAAAACATCCTCAGGAGAACCGATCGGGATTTGAGCCCTGATCTTCCCTTCATCAGCAGGTCAGTCCAAACTGAGAGTGACGCCTTAGACCTTTTTGTCACTAAAGCGGGTAGGTTAAGTTAGGTAAGTTAATTAGTTCTAAAAACATCGATATGATTAGGTAGACGGTGTTTTAACTTTCAAATTATTTATTTATAAAAAAAACTTTAATGTTAGGCGTACTTGAGATATAAAGTATCTATGAATGAGTAAGTCTGCAGACCACTTAAATGATCTGTGAAGGAATGATCATAATAGGAAACCTGACGCTCCAGATGAATGAAATCCCATGATTAGCATGTACAATTCAATTTTCATAGAAAAATCCAGAAACCAATTATAAAAGTTACTAGATATATACTTTCACTTATTAATTTGAAGGTTACAGGGGGAAAAGGGGGAAGAGTACAATTTTAACTCAAATTGAGTTAGTGCTGCCATCTGTTACACAATCATAAGACCTCTATAATACACTTAAGACTGTTGTTAATAGAGGTCTCTGTCATATTTAAATTAATTAAAACAAGTATTTTTCAGTGTTATTATGAGGTTTGAGATGTACAAGTTTTTGTCCTATAAAAGTGTGTGTGTGATGTGACTTTCCACCATGTACCTTATATGTATATATCTAGATGTCACTTTTGCTAGGTATTATCAATATCTAACTTATAAGCTTGTATTAAAAATATAGTAAAATGTTATTAATGTTGACCAGCAAAAAAAATGTTCGTGTTTTTTTTTTTAAAGATTATTTCTGCCTACTTTGTTTATTAGTCTATACATAATTGTGCTTTTGCAGGGAATTGATTGGTTCAACTCCCCATTATTAAAAGAGGCAACCAAAATAAAGCCTTCTGTAACCCATTGCTGCCAAAATGAAATATAGAGAGGGTGGTGTGCCATTTTTATACTCATTCAGGAGAGCCAGGCTGCTCGGTAAGTATAAAAAAACAGATACCAATAACAGGCTAAAGCTTCAAAGTGAGGCGTGTGTTATCATAAAGTTCACGTGTATAAATCATTGTCCCGGACGAGCTAACGCTGCTAAATGTCTCCGATTCCCTTAACACTCTGGAGATTATTTTATCTTACTATTAAATCACGTAGATAATCTGTTTAATATTTTTTCATTCAAGCTATACTGAATATCAAACTAAACTGTTGCGTTGTATTTTTAGAGAATGAGCTGTGGGGAGATCCGCAGACATCCGCGGATCTGATGTCCCTCGGTGTCTACATGGAAGAACTGACCGCAAACGGTTGGTAATTGCTGACTAGTGAAATACCAGATTAGTAAGAAAGAATAATTAGATTTTAAAAACCAAACAAAAAAAATAGCACCATGAAAAATTGTTTCGAAATATGAATAAAGTGCTTAATTGGTGGGTTTTTCATGAATAAAATTGGGATTATCAGTTTTTTGTTTTATAAATGCTAAACGATGAATATTATATTGATTTAAGGTTACTTCCTTGTTGCAATATTATTGTATGACACCTTGGCTCAGTTGGTAGAATGCCTACCTTTTGATCCCGGGTTCGGGTCCCAGCAGGATAGCTATTATTGTGAAAATGACTATTCAGATTAATAGTTACTTTCTGTATGATTATTAATGGCTATCACCTACGTTAAAGGTTCTAATACAAAGTTATACTTGTTTCAGATGCATGGGACCGCTATATGCTGTCTCCTCAACATCAGGTGTCTGCGGCGGTATCACCTCCACCCCTACCACCCCCAGTGCCACACGACTCTATCATGGACATTTTTTCCGCTTTGGATGCTACTGATGCATTGAAATTATTATTTTACGTTAAAATAATAAAAAAAAACTATGTGTAATAAATATATTATTAATATTCTAAGTTGAAAGAGCGTATAATGAGCAGATTGCTTAGTAAAACTCTATAATAGAATACTAATAGTTGAAAGCACTTTTCAAATAGAACCAATCTTAAAATAAATGAAATGTCCCAAACAATTGTATTTTAAATTGGGTAGCTAGAGCAACTGGAGGATCCGTTTTAATATTTTATATGCATACTGTCCACTCCAAGGACAAACTATGAATAAAATGGTCATTTTGTTTTTTTGCTACCTTATATGATAACTTGATTGATTTAAAAAGTGCAAATAATTAATTTTTTAAACTGACTTTGGTTGGAAGAATATTGTTTCAATTGCTTACTTTGAACTTAGTTTGACTTGTGTTTGAATTCAAACTCTTGTGTTTTAGCTCAAATGGATACAGTAGACGCCTGTCTGAGTCAGGGGGAAGATGCAGTCCGGACCCCAACGACCCATTCGACCGTATGGTGATATGGTTTGTTTGAGATATAATTGGTATTTATAGCTCCGTGATCGAGCGCCAATAATTATATTACGGTATTATTCACATATAATTGCCCCGCGATTGGGAGCCAATTATGATGATATGGAATATATTTGTTGTGTAATAAATACAACTGTTGATGTTGTACACATTTTATTTTAAATAATTATTTCTTCCTTTACACTTTGTTTGAAATTAAACTATGTATTGTCTGTTTGTGTTACTTCTCTCTTTATCGCTGACACACACTCTCTATATGTACGTCTACTCTAACTATTTCATCGGCATTCTCTGTATGTTTACTCTATCTATTTCACCGGCCCTCTCCCTACGTCTACTCTCGCTATTTCACCGGCACTTTCTCTATATTTTCATACGCACACACAGCTTATATGCGGACGTGCCCCTTGCCCCTTAGACCTCTCGTGACCAGTGTCAAGACTAACCAATCAAGGGCTTTTTTGCGACAGGTGTTTTGAAGGCTAGCTTCCTATTGGATATAGGGAGCTGGTTTCTCTTGCTTATTTGGTAAATACTGCGGAGTTAAATTTTGACAATAAAAAATTAAGTTTTAATGGTGCAATCCTTTTAGACTATTCTTCGAAAACGCGTGATTCTCAATGGATGAAGTATTAAAAGGATAATCTATATACGAAACTTTAAAGAAAAATACTTTCATCCATGACTTTTTAAATATATGAGAGCGGTCCAAATCAATTTATTTACAACCGGCGGGAGCTTTGCCGCCTCCAGGCAATGGAGGCGTAATCCCACAAACATCTAATACAGAAGATGGCAGCTCCCTCCACTCACTTCCAAGCCACGGGAAAGATTCAGTTGCGACCCCAACATCCACAGCCCCCAATCAACCAGCTGGAGCTTTGTCGCCTCCATGTTTCTTCCCACAAGCCGGTGGTGTTGGTGTGAGGCAAACGGGATTCACAGACCCCCTTCAAGGCGTAGATATGGGGGTGGTGGGGCCCTCATCAGCACCACAGGTGGGAATAAGTGGCCCGGTAAACCAGGTTGGTGGAGCTTTGAACCAAGGCCTCTCTCTCCGAATCGTTGAGGAGAGAATAAAACAATTGAGGCGTTTCTTTTATACTGGTAGAGAGTTACCGTACATCTTGGCGCTCCAGCAAGCGGTCGTGACGCATTAAGCTGGCTTGAAGAACAAATTACAAATTTGCTCAATCGGCTGCAGGATCATGGTGTAAGCGCTGATGATCATGTAGGCTTACTTTTGAACAGCATGGACTTCGACGTTGAATCCTGTATACGTCTCATTTAGGAGGGCGGATCAGTTAGACGCTCGAGCCGTGCTCGATAACGTAAGTCGCGTGTTACAAAGTAATAATTTGTTCTTGAGTACGGCACCACTGTACGTTAAACTCAGCCATTTTAAAGAGCCTTGTGGGAGTGGTAGCCATAAATGTGATAAGCTCTCTCCCGCTAGCACGTACAGCCAAGGAAGCATTACAATTCAAAATGGCGACACACTTTGCCTTGCCTGTGCATTGGTTGTTGCCAAGACTGTGTGTGACCTTAAAAGAGAGCCAGGATGCATGAATGTGAACACCGTTAAACAAATCAAAATTGGTCGTCATATTCAAAAACTCAAAGCAGAGGAACTATGCCGTGATGCCCGTGTGAATCTTTTGAAAGGTGATGGAATCACTAAGCTGAAACAATTTCAAACATACCTCTCCGAATACAAAATCACAGTGTTCAGGGAACGTCGGGGGAGGCATGTCCTATATGAGGGGCCTACTCCTCCCGAACATTCCTTTAAGGGCTACCTTGATTTGTATTTTCACGACGATAAGCAAATTCATTTTGACGTCATAACATCCTTGACAGCCGCATTTAGGTGCGGGTACTTTTGCCGCGAGTGTCGTGTGCCGTTTGATCATAAGAATAAGCACAAGTGCGAGTCCGCGTGCAAATGTGCTACGCTAAAGCGGTTTGCAGTGTAGGTCGAACTGTGACCTGTAAAGACTGGGCGTTGGTTCACAAATCAGACATGTTTTGATAACCATAAACGTCCCGGTTT
This sequence comes from Timema bartmani, assembly GCA_902151455.1. NCBI lineage: Eukaryota > Metazoa > Arthropoda > Insecta > Phasmatodea > Timematidae > Timema > Timema bartmani. The sequence continues at coordinate 23,415 of CABFWB010005334.1, read as the reverse complement.
TTGCAAAGGTCACATGTCGATCTATGATGTTAAAAAGGTTTTGAGGTATATGGGCAATTTTCCAGTTTGGAAAGAGCAGAATATTCACACAAGTGTTATGAGACTTTTTGTTGAGTATGCGAGACCCATTGTCCTTTTGGTCATTTTTGCTATATGAAGCAGGCCCCATCCAAGCCGTCATTGGAAAAGAGTAATTTCATGTTTGTATTCTATGATTTTGAATGCAGACAAGAAACGCTTCTTCAAGGTGTGGCCAGCACGTACTTGCACGAACCTAACCTTTGTGTCGTGCAGGCGTGTTGCAAGGCGTGCCTTTATATCGATCTGAATGACCATCATTGCACCTATTGGGGGGGTGATAGGACTCGCATATTAAAGGGTGATGCCACAATGGCCCAATTTTTTGGACTTCTAGAGCAAATTAAAGCAACAAAATTTAAGGACTTCACCCTCCTAGCCCATAATTCCAAGGGCTATGATGGAAATTGTATTTTAAAATACATGATGGAGGTAAAAAAAACTGGACTCCAGAGCTCATAGTGAGCGGTGGGAAAATCATGTCCATGCGTTACGGCCCGCTCCACTTTATTGACTCGCTGAACTTACTCCCGATGTCGTTGTCCAAGATGCCAAAGACATTCGGCTTGGACGAGTCTTTGGTCAAGGAATATTTACCCCATTTTTTCAATAAAAAAGAAAACGCGGGGTATAGGGGTCCCTTGCTACCAAAGGAGGACTACGGAATCGGTGAGATGTTGGTTGAGGGAAAGGAGAACGTTGCGAAATGGTATAACGCGCTGGTCAAAAAAAATTATGTCTTTGATTTTAACCGCGAGTTGGAACTGTATAGCGTGAAAGATGTAGAGATCCTACGGAAGGCCTGTCTAGAGTTTAGAGACATGCTTATGGAAAAAGCAAAGGTGGATCCTTTCATAGAAGCGTGTACGACCGCAGGAGCAACCATGTTGGTTTACCGCCAAAGTCATCTTAAGGAGAATACCATTAGTATCATCCCTAACGGTGGCTACCGGTGTGCAGACCAACAGTCGCACGTCACCATACAATGGCTCTGCTAGGAGGCTCATCAACGCCGTGTCTCTATCCTTCATGCGGGTAACGGCCGTGAGGAATATGTATTAGGGTGACGTGTAGACGGCGTTGTTAAAGCTGGGGATACCACCACCGTCTTCCAGTTCTGGGGCTGTTATCCTGACAAGAGCAACCCTATAAAAAAACAGGCGCCACGAGACCATGGAGACGCGCTATGAAGCGACCATGGCCTACGTGAAGAAGTTTAAGAATGCTGGCTACACGGTCATAGAGATGTGAGAGTATATGTTTAATGCGATGAAACGCACAGAGAAGGACTTGAAACAATTTGTACTCCAGCACGAGTTGTACAGCAAGGAGCCCCTCAGTCCCAGGGACACATTCTTTGGCTTGCATACAAATTGTATCAAACTCTTCCAAGAAGCAGACCTTTCTTGTGGAGAGAAGATCAAGTACTTAGATGTGTGTTCATTGTATCCTTACGTTCGCAAGTACAAAAAAGATCCCATTGACCACCCCAAAATTCACTTGGAACCAAATTGTCCTTCTATATAACAAGTAGAAGGCATAGCCAAAGTTACCTTGACGGCTCTGCGGGATTTATTCATGCCCATATTGTTTACACGGATGCACGACAAGTTAATGTTCATCTTGTGCAGGAAATGTGGAGAGGAGATAAACCAAGGCGCATGTCAGCACAACGACAAGAAAGATCGCTGGTTGACGGGCGTCTGGGTGATTCACGAGATCCGGAAAGTCGTTGAGAAAGGCTGCATCGTTAAAGCAGTACACGAAGTGTGGGAGTACATTATATCTGTGTACGATCGTCAGACACGTTCTGGCAGATTTTTTAACGGGTACATTGATACTTTTTTGAAAATTAAACAAGAAGCCAGCAGACGGCCAGAGTGGTATGCCTCACAAGATGAAAAGTTAGCTTATATTCAAATTATGAGGAAAGGGAAGAGGTAAAACTTGATTTCAGTTCTCTTTGTAAAAACCCTGGTCTCCGCACTCTGGCTAAACTCTTTTTAAATTCACTATGAGGAAAGTTTAGGTAAGGACCCGATTTACCACACGTAGCCGTATTCAACGACTATCAGGGCATCCACAAGTATCTGACGGATCCGTACATCACCGTGGACAGCTTCATTGATATAAATTATGAGGTTATGTTACTCAAATACAAGGATGCGCGTGACTCGTTGCGCCCTAACCCTAACACGAGTGTGGCAGTGGCATGCTACACGACTGCTATGGCTAGGTTTCACTTATACAGCATCCTTGAAAAATTGGGAGACCACGTTTTGTATCATGATACAGATAGCGTTCTATTCACGGTACGCCCCGGCGATTGGAGTCCACCGACTGTAGACTTTTTAGGTGACCTCACTAACGATCTTCAAGATTACGGTCCGGGAAGCTATATTAGCGCCTTTGTATCTGGTGTCCCCTAGAATTACGTGTACTGAGCTTGTGTTGGTGGCGATCCTGCCAAAACAAAAACGGCGTGCAAGTTTCGCGGGACCACCATAAACTACGGCAACCGGAACGACGTTAATTTTGACGTTTTAAAAGCGATGGTCACCGAACAGGCTATGGAAAGATGCATACAGATACCGCACAAAATTGTAAGAAAAGGTCTTGCGACTGTATGTACCGTTTCGCAGAATAAAGTCTACCGACCCGTGTACACCAAACGGCGGATAACAGAAAATACGTTGCCGTTTGGGTATTAGAGTCCTTGTAAACGCACTCGGCACGACTAAAAGGTGATCATTTAGACGGGCTGAATAGTCATCTTTTTTCTTTCATTCTAGACATTTCCACTGACATACCATTTTTCAAAGATTTGAGATTTTTTCTGCACAAAAACACGCATATTTTTTTATTGATTTATTTTATGCACCCGGGATACTTTTTTATGTATTTTTCTATCCACTAGTACAATCCTTCACCTACCTGATTATTTATACTCAATTAGTTGTTTGCATATATATTCATTTTAATTCTAGTCAAATTTGTTTATTTTCTTGTACATGTTTTAAATTGATACCATCCGGCTGTATATATATATATATATATTCAAATACTCTTTAAACTGGACTTTGTAAATTAGCACCGAGGCCACTATTCCCGCTACGACCTCAAGAAATTGATTATTGTTTACTCTACACCTAAACATGTAAAATATACTTCAAGGTCTAGGATATATTCTATAACTATAATTCTTTCTAATTAAATATTCCAAGTAAACTTTTCATGGTGCGAGACATATTTCTAAAACTTTTATTGGTGTAAATAAATATTCCAAGTACACTTTTCGTGGTGTGAGCTATGTTTCTAAAACTTTTATTTGTGTAAATAGATATTCCAATTATACTTTTCATGGTGTGAGCTATATTTGTAAAACTTTCATTTGTGTAAATAAATATTCCATTTATAAAATTTTTAATGGTTAGAGCGATATTTGTGTGAATAAATATTATAAAAACTGTTATGTTTGCGTTTTAACGTCTACACTCCCTCCCTCCTATCCTATAAATACAAGTTCCTTTAGCTTATAAGCTCAGTTTCAAACATTATAGAGAAATTGAAACATCCATTTTTGGCCATCATCAGCGGCCCTTCCGGCTGTGGAAAGTCATATTTTGTAGCCGACTTTATCCGTCGCTTGAACACAATGTGTGACGTTAAATTTGATAAAATCACCTGGTATTATGCTTTATGGCAACCAGGATTCGAACAAGACGGGCCAAGTCCCTACGTCATATTCTGAAAGGGCTTGCCGGAAATGGATGACGCCTGAAATGATAATGACTCTCCACAGCTGATTATCCTGGATGACCTGATGGGTGAAGCCAATGAAGTGGTCATCGATCTTTTCACCAAAGGATGCCATCATCAAAATATTAGCATCATGTACCTTACACAAAATATATTCCATCAGGGCAAGGGCCAAAGAGACGTTTACTTAAACGCATATTATATCGTGCTTTTTTAAAAATCATGGGGATAAAGCTCAGATTCAGCACTTTGCACGTCAAGTCTGTCCTGAAAACCCCCGTGATTTACAGGAGGCTTACGCTGACGCTACAAGTACTCCCCACGGGTATATATTGTTAGATTTCAAGCAAGGTACACCCGAATGGTTCAGATATAGAACTCGTACAAATGTCGGGTGCTGCGTGTACCTACCACGCAAAAGCTATAAAAACACCGACACTTCCCGATTACAGATCATTTCATAACCATGAGTCCCAAAGTGCTGAAACAAGCTCCTCTGCTGTGTGCGATGCATCGCATGAGCCCGCAGCAACGTGTCGTCTTATTGAAAACGGCAGACAAGAAACGGATTGATTCTGTTTGCGAGTGTGCCTACAGCACTTTAAAAGGGCGGGTGCCATTGAAAATTTTTCAGAAGACAAAGTTACTTGCTCACAAGCGGGTGTTGCGCAAGCTGGTCAAATGAGGAGAGTGTTGAAAGAAGAAGAGACGACTACTCGTTCAGAAAGGAGGAGCGCTCCTGCCCTTACTTTTAGCCCTATTAATCAGTGGTGTCCTCGGTTCCTTATTCAACAAGTAGATAATGGAACACATGAAAACGATAATATTGGTGTCCCCGGAAACATTACACCGTTACGAGCAATACCACCAACAAGTGGTCTCGGCCACAAATATAGTGGTCTCCGAGCTGAACAAGGAAATGGAAAAAATCCTCGCTTCAAAACTTGACAAGTCTAAATGGACTTTATACCAACAAGTGCTACATCGCTATCTCTACTTTAGTCAACACCTTACACCACCTGAAAATACCACCGCCACCACGACCGCCCCTGAAGTGTCTGTACTTCCCATCGTGGCTGTACTCAATACTGTACCAGTACAGGCACGTAAAAAAGCTGAACTTTTATTAGAACATATTATTTCCCGAGGCGGTATCTCTTGGGACGCAAATGGGGAAGAGAGTATTCACGATACGCGTCTCCGTGGATCCAATATCGTGGATTTAGTCAACGATCTGGTCAGAGTAAGATGATACAGTGAGCCGTCGGGGTGGTGAGAGTTTCTCACGGGGCTCCAAAAATAAACGTCCCGAAGAAATTTATTGTAAACCCGAATCGCGTGGCACCCATTAGAGCTCCGACGCCCGTACCCCAACCACTTACACCATCGCAACACCCTAAGAAGAAGAAGAAACTGAATAGGGTGGACGAAAACAGGTGGCTGCTTTTCCGAGGTTAATGTACCGTTTAGCCGGCAGCTACTATGACCCTTTTCATCCTGCAGGGTTTGCAGGGGTGCCGTCGCTCATAAAGGCGTCCAAGAAAGATTCGGACAAAGTACGAGATTGGCTTCATGCGCAGGACGCTTATACGCTACACAAAGCTGTGATAAAAAAAGTTTTCACGTATCAAGTACGTGGTGTCAAACATTGACGATCTCTGGCAAGCCGATCTCAACGATATGCGAAGTCTCGGACAACACAACGATTGTGCCGTGTACTGCTCACCGTCATCGACGTGTTTAGCAAGATGGCCTGGGTGAGGACGCTTCCATCCAAGACGGGGAGCGTCGTGAGGGACGCCTTTCAGGACATATTCAAACAAAGCGGACGTAAACCTCTAAGTTTACATATGGACAAGGAGACAGAGTTCACGACACGTCTAGTCCGGAAATTTCTCAATAAATAGGGCGTGTATTACTACACCACTCATAATCCGGACGTGAAGGAAAGCATCGTGGAACGATTCAATAGAACTCTGAAAGGGCGCATGTGGCGCTACTTTACCAAAAATAACTCGTATCGCTATGTGGACGTCCTCCAAGATCTCGTCGACGCTTACAATGGCGCAAAACATTCAAGTATCAAAATGGCGCCTGAAGACGTTTCAGAAACCAATGTGCTTCAAGTCACAGATAATATGTACAGCAAGCGTTGCCCAAACAAGAGTAGTAAGTCAAAACTCAAAGTCGGTGACACGGTGCGTATTAGCAAATCCAAAATACTGTTTGAAACGGGTTACGAAAGCAATTGGAGTGAAGACATTTTCAAAGTCAGCAGCGTCGTGTTGCGACAACCAGTCGTCTACAGGTTGACCTATTTTGACTGTGAGGAGGGGGAGGGAACGTTTTACGAAACCGAATTGCAACGCGTACGTCTTCCCTAAACTTTTAAAGCTGATAAAATACTACGTGTCAAGTGTAAAGACGCCAGAAAGAAAGTGTACGTGCAGTGGAAAGGTTAACTCACCAAGTTTAATTCTTGGATTCCTGCCAGTTACGTCAGCGCCCTACTATGAAGAAAATACTTTTACGTCACTTTGCTGAGCGACAGCTCTATGGGAAATTTCCCGAAAAATACCCTCACGAATTTCATCACGCAGCTACCCTACCGTCTTACACTCGACAGACAGTGGGAAGTCACTCCCACAGAATTACAATATCCGTGTTATTTCACCACCGTTCCCGAGGGGCAAAATATCGTATGGTACAACTGGGTGGACGCTAATGGTGTGGAACAAATATTCAAGGATCACATCCCTCCTGGAAACTACAGCACTATCTATGAATTGGTCAAAGCCCTAAATGAAGTAGAAGCGTTTAAATGGGATTCCGGAGTTGTATTCAAGCACACAAACCCCAACAAAAAAGTGGACGTTGTTTCCTCTTCAACAAATATACAGCTGCTGACTCTATCTAGTCAACTAAGTCTACAGCTCGGTTTCGATCCTAAGACTAATCTGATCAAAGTCCCAAAGTCACCATACGCCGCCAACATTCTACTAGGCTTGCCCTCGCAAATGTAACTCTACACGGATATAATCGATCCTCAGCCCGTGGGTGACATTGTGGCACCGCTTTTACGTATCGTCGGTATCAACAACACAAACTATCTCTACGGCATACATAAGACAGTTAGCTACGATCCGATGCACTACGTGCCAGTACTTAGAAGGGAAATTGAAAGCCTGGAAATCAATATAAGAACAAACACTGGTGAACCTGTACCATTCGAGTTTGGAAAAGTGTGCGTGAAACCTCATTTTCGATGCTGCTCAACATGAACTGTCCCTAACAAATATACTACGTTGACCAGGCTGGAACACGAATATCTTTGATCTACCATGGTTTTTCCTATCAACGCGGGCATGGAATAGGAAGTTTTTTCAGCGGCTTTTCCAAGAACATCGTACCATTGCTAAGAAGAGTTGCTAAATCCGTTGGAAAAAAGGCGCTGTGTACAGATATCGATGTGCTCTCCAACGTTGCTAATCAGCGTCGTCTTTTCAAAAAGGCCCTACACCAGTGTGTCGGTGAGGCTGGAACAAACCTGAAACGCAAGGTGGGGCAGAAGATTGACACGCTGATGACCGGCTCAGGCTATAAAGGGCGTCGTAAGAAGCACCGACGTCAGTCTTCTGTCGTTGCCCGACGTAAAAAGGTCAGGGAAGAAGCGGTAGATATTTTCAGTTGAAACGTCATTTCTACACCCCCAGTCCTGCGATTGTGCCAGCAGTGAACTCGATCTCTTTTCCTTCTCACCCACGCAAACCAGTCTTGAAAGTGGACAATAGCTCCAGTACAAACCTGTCTCTTCCCTCACCGATGATTCACCCATTGAATTTACCGTTACCGGTCAAGGAGAGTTCTATATCGATCTTTTACAGACCATGCTCTATCTCAGGGTGGCTATCATGAAACCGACGGTGGCGCTTTCACCGGGGTGGATCAAATCGCTCCTGTCAACCACTGTTTGCATTCGCTATTCACACAGATGGATGTGTTTTTAAACCAAAAACTAGTCTCACCACCCAGCAACACGTATGCTTATAGATCGTATTTTGATACGCTGCTCAATTACCACAGTGAATCCAAAAGAACAGAACTCGGCCACCAGCCGACACTGCCCGAAGGCCCGACAAGGGGGTGTAAAGAGATCGGTTAAACACTTCTAATATAATCCGTTCTCTCGGTTCCACGCTGGCACCATCCCCCTCAGGGAATAAACGGGTGCCTACCCCACCAGTGTATTTATTTTTTCAGATATGGGTTCCCACTTCCCTCACCATCACTTTTTAAGTTCCGCTCCACTCAGCACGACTCTTCCCTTAGCTTTTCCTTAGTTCTACAACTCCGCTCACCGCGACTCTTCGTCAAGCTCTTCCTCACTTCCCTCACCGTCACTTCTCCACTCCACTCACCACGCTTTTTCTAATTTCTCCGCTTCGCTCACCACGACTCTTTGCCGAGCTCTTCCTCACGTCTCCAGCTTCCCACTGCTCACCGCGACTCTTCACCGAGATTGTCCTCACTTCCTTCACTGCCATCACTCTCACAATATATTTGACTGCTGATGACGGGTAGATCAGGGTTTCAAATCATGGTGATTTTTCCTGAATAGTTTCCCACTATCCTTCCACGCAAATTCAGGTATATTACCTCTAAAATGTTTCCTTCTTCATCCTTAAATCATAGAGTAAATGGAGTAAGTATCATATATGGCAATAGCCTGAACAGATAGTATGATGCGGTAGTAATTAAAAAACTATATACGTATGACCCGAATGGATAACCCTACAAATATGCGCGAGGAAAAAAAAACTGTGACAAGAATCTAACTTTAAAGCCTTAGCTCAGTAGACAGACACGCTAACGCCTTTTTATTTTTTAGCACCATTTTTTACTACCGGTTCGGATTATATCCACTACGCTAATGTAATAGAGATGAGGAAGGTTAAATAAAGATGAAATGTACCCACATTTGCGTGGAGGGAGAATGTAAAATTATGTAGGAAAATTCGTCCTCAGTACACACACCCAACCGGGGTTTGAACTTCGATCTCTTATCTATTGTGATAATGACGCCTTGGACCATGTGGCCACCGAAGTAGATCACTACCGACTAAACTAAGGAGCAGGATATATTAACTTATAAAGCAAGGGCTACAGCCTAAAGTTGATTCTGAATTAGGAGGGCATTTCTGAGGAAACGCACCAGTATTTGTCTGGTGGTGAAAGGATTGGGGAAATCACAGTGGTGCAGTCAGAAATTTTCTTTGGGGGTAGGGGACGAACATTCAAGGCTGTAGGCCAACCACAGTAGTCCAAGAAAACATATTGATATTAAATACTAGTAGGCCTACAGAGTATTTGGAGCTCTTTATATTATTTACTGGTTTTTAAGCCTGTCTTTAAAAGGCTGATGTCAATATTACCCAATCTAACAAAACCTAGCCTTCAATTTGTAAATGCATGAAAGGTTAGGTTTAGTTAGGTTGGGATAGCTTGTTATAAAAGTATATTTTTTTATGATTACAAACATTTAAAAATACAACAAAAATTAATAAATATTACTTTTAGTCAGAACATCAAAAAATACATTTGCAAAAAAACACTTTTTACCACTCAATGTGAATACAAACCAACCAAATAAACACTAAAATTAGATGATCGAGCATATTTTCTGTAATTTACTTTTGGATTTAGATTTGAAATAACCCGCTTTGGTGGCCGCATAATCTAAGGCGTCACTCTCACACTATACTGGACTACCAATAATTGGCAGATTAGAGTTCGAGTCCTTATCAGGTGTACTTAGGATGATTTTCCCTAAAAAAAATGTATACTCTTCCTCCACGCCAATGTAGGTACACTCCCTCTAAAATTTAACCTTCTTCTTCCCAAGGGTACGTGCACAGTGAACGCTGGTTACCTGCTTGCTGGTTGCCAGCGCTGGCGGCGCTGGTTGCGGGCGCTGGTTAACGCCAGTAGCGTGCACAAAGTATAAGCTGGAAGCTTGTGAGTTGAAGTGTAGGGTTCATACAAAGATGAGCTCCAGTGAGGATGAATTATTTTTTATGGATAGAGTTCCCAAAGTTTTCTATGTTAAAAAAGTGGGTATTCACGACATAAATAAAGGTAGAAAAATGTATGGGAATTGCCACCATCTTTTTACAAAACTTTTAAAAAAAAAACAATGATAGGCTTTTTATATACTTAAGAAAAACGAAATTAATAAGTCAATGACAATTACATCGTTTGCCGCCGTATTAAATTCAAACACTTAAATTTAGTTTATGAAATATCATATTAAACACAAATAACTTAATAGAAATTAACTATTTACGGTTCAACACAGAACACGACACGCGTCAAAAAGCCAGCCAGTAATGCCTGCGGGCAGGAATACCCGAAACATTCCTTTTAGCAGGTGAGCGCAAACTACCTGCGCGCAGACACAAAATCAAGCGTCTACTATGCGGCGTGTAACTTAAGGTGCGGCAGAAGGTAAAGCAAGTAGTTTTACAGTTTTTATAGAATATACATTTTTTGGCAAAAATAAATCAAATATTTCTCCAGTAGCAACATAGAATTTAGTTTTCTGCACATGTTAATATCAACAGATCTTGAATATCTGTCAGGGGTGTCCTGGAATTTTGTCAAGACTTTTTAAATAAAGAGAAAAAGTTTTGACAAAATTCCAGGACACCCTTGACAGATATTCAAGATCTGTTGATATTAACATGTGCGGAAAACTAAATTCTATGTTGCTACTGGAGAAATATTTTATCTGTTTTAGCCAAAGAAATTTAATGCTATAAAAACTGTAAAATTACTCGCGTTCCCTTCTGCTGCACCTTAATATAACAATATATTCCTGCTTGCAGGTTTCCGCTTGTCGGCGCTTGCAACCAGCAATCAGGTAACCAGCGTTCATTGTGTGCGTACCTTAACACAGCGTAATTAGTACATAGATGTATAGCCCGAGCGGGTAGTAAGACACGGTGATTAGAAAAATTAAATATCCACTGTTAGGTATAAGTAGGCCTACATATACAGACACACAAACCCACACTCAAACTTAAATTTGTTTATAAGGTTATATTGTTAGCTATTAACTGTCTTTTAATTAGAGTAGTAAGCGGTTTGCGTGAATGGTCTACATATCTAAGCTATGTAATTATGTTTAACATTAATTGTAAAATTTTCATTGAGTAAAGAAATACTTTTTGCTAATTAATATGAATACAAATAAACCAAACCATAAATACAGGTCACTGTAATCCGCAAATTCTCTTTGGATTTGAAATTAAAATTTATATTCAGGTTATCCTTGCTTTTTAAATGCATATAGCATGTCAACAAATTAAAATGATGAAATAAATCCCGTTTCTATTTTTTTTTAAATAATTTTCGGTCAGTTTTCAAGTTTGAAAAATTTGCGCACCTCTTGAATGGTTTCTCTAAAATTTCACCAAATTTCAGCTTTCCATCTCATTAAAAAGTACTAAAAATTCTCTGGACAGATATAACCCTACATACAGACACAATTAGATTTTTATTAGTATAGACGCTTGGGGCAACTATTGAAATAATGTAAGCTCTGTTAATACTTATTTTAGTTTATAGATGGATGGTATAGTAAAAACCACTCAATTGTGTGGCATATATTACACTAGGCTACTCTTTGGTTCATGAATAGAGGCCGAAGAAAATTAATCACATGTTTAAAACAGCAGTTTTATTATAGTTTTTAGTTTATTTTTTTTAATTATCACCACGTCTTACTACCTGTTCGGGTTATACGCTTAAGTAGTGATTAAGCTGATGGGTTGGGAATTGGGAAGGTTAAATGTTAGAGGACGTGAACCCACATTTGCGTGGAGGGAGAGTGGAAAAATAGAAAACCATTTAGGAAACAACCCCCCTACCCCAGTTTACCCAACCGAGATTCGAACCTCGTTTTCTCCGTCCTCGGCAGTCTAGCTAACGAGTTCTTGGTTAAAATTTAATATATATATATATATATATATTTAAATTAGCTGATTACAGTTTTCAAAGGTGTCTAGGATTTTTATAATTTTCACAGAGGTAAAAGTTTGTTGAAAAACAGTAACTATCTTAAGAGGAATCATGCACGTTATAAATTGGTCATGGATCGAATTGTGTTCCAAATGAGTAAATATGATAAAATGAGCCCCTCCAAAAAAAAACCTTCCTCTCCTAAACTGTTCAAATATATCTGCACTGTTCACAACTGGGTCACAAGTGTTTTGAGACGTCTCAGAGGTAAGATCTATTTCGCTCTGCAGTTCAAATACTGCCGTGCGATAAAAAAAAATGTACTTGAGCCACAGAATTTGATCTTCCAAACTATCGTATCTCTCTTGAATGAGTTCTCAATCTGTGCTTTTTCACTGATTGTTTTAAAAGCTGTTAACATATTTTTTTAAACACATTTTGAAACTTAATAAAGAGTGATGATGTGATATAAAATCAATGTTTCATGTACTGTACATTATCCAAACTTGTTACAGATGTAGGCCCTAATAATTACAACTCTTTGTGATTTTCTAATTTTTAAATATATTTTTATTACATACTGATTGATTTACAAATAATATATTAACATGGTGATTACCAGCTTCAGTAGCAGAATGGTCTAAGGCATCACTCTCATGCTAGACTGGCCTGCTGACGGGGGAATCGGGGTTCTAATCACGGTTGGGAGTATTGAGAGTAGTCTTTCATACATGGTTTCCCACTCTCCTTCCAGCAAACGCGGGTATATTACCTCTAAAATGCCTCCTTCCTCCTCCCTACCCCATTAAAGTAATTATCATATAAGTATACCTATAGCCTGAACAGGTATTATGAGGCATTGATATAAAAAAATAGATTCTTAACATAATTATAAATATTTAGAAAAAAATTGCACCGTATGCTTTTATAATTCTAAAAATAGATAAGGGTTAGCTCCAAACAAAATAAATATAATAAAAGTTATTTGTTAATCAAGAAATAAACAATTAGTGATAATTACATATATTATTTAAGTTTAATTATAACCAAGGGGGCTGCCTAAGTGGTTTGTTATTTAAAATTATGGTTCACACCAAATGGGAGGGGAAAGGTACCAACGTAATCCTATAGGAATAAAAACTTTTTACTGCAAGTTCATTGATTAAAAATGATTAATGAAATGGTGAGGATTAACTAATTTTCAAACAAGCTTAATATGAATTTTTGCAGTTCTGATTTCAAAGTAAATGGTTAGAAACATAAATATATCCTTCCTCAACTAATAAAGTCAATTTTAAGTGCTTCAACATATCATTTTTGAGAGTTGTTTTAGTCGTTTTAAAGCTTTGAGAGCTGAAATTTACATCAGAAATATCATAGTGGGAGAATATCTCCCTTCAAGTAGGCGATGTGGAGAAAGTTTATAAGCACCCTCCACCATGGACAGGAAAAGACGCACAGCAAGGCCGTAGTAAGGTGGGGTTCTTGGGCGTTCAATCCCCCCAAAATTGTATGAACAAAAAATATATATGGCTTTATTTATGGTTCAAAAAATATCAAAATTAAGGTACAAGTACAAATTAGGGGACTGTGTTACCATAAAAAAAAAACACTTCAGAGAGCTTCTAGAGGTGTTTAATATTTAAAAAAAATTCTAGCCTTTGGCAGTTATTTTGTTATATTGCCATAAAAAAACACTTTAGATAGTTTATAGCTAGGTGTTTAGTATTTAGAATATGTCATAGTCTCCGGCAGTTATGAAGTTATGTTGCCATTTGTAGAGGTGTTTAGTATTTAAAAATTTTCTTAGCCTNAAACAATCAAAATTATGAAACAAGTATAAATCAGGGAGGTGGCTGTGCTACCATAAAAAGCACTTCAGATAGCTTCTAGAACTGTTTTATCATTTAAAAAATTTCTAGCCTCCAGCAATTGGGGGATGTGCCAACAAAACACACCCCCCCCCCCCCCGAAATTATTGGCTGGCTACGGCCTTGACGCACAGTAATAAAGAGAATGTCTTTAATGTGTTGTATTCTATTCTGTGGCTAAATAATACTTGTACTTACACAATCTAACCACACATCATAGTGGTTTCATACTGGTTTGTTCTCACATGTCTCATTGGGCGTTGCAAAATGTCACGCATGTGCAGGCCATAGTTCTAAACAAGATTTGTGTCCAGACTCGTTTCTGGAAACGCATTTCATTTTTAGATTGAAAATTATTAATATTAAGTATACATTTCCATTATATGTAGGTATTTCAAATAATGTTCTTATCGACTTTTCGCACATGATAATTTTGTCTTTACAAAATTAGTCTCTAAAATAAATTAGTTAAATAAGGAAATACTGTAATCATAATAAATTAAATTTTAACTCCATATGGGAGTCATTAGATTTTGCTATTAAGTAGAAATAGATCAAAATTGACATGGAAAGCTACGATTTTTAAAAAAATATCTTAACCTAACTGCAATCTAAAGAGCCAAAAATATAATTTTATGTTTAATTGCAACAGTTTGTGTCGCCTTCCTTTAAATTGGGCCTCTAAAGTGTAAACAAATTTAGTTAAGTTAATATGGCTCATTGGAATAAAAACATAATATTATACCAATTATTGGCCAAGAGAATGGTGCCAGTAATGAATGTCTTTAAAATGTTTTGAAATTTAATTAATAACGGAGAAGACTATGTGAAAACCATATTTGATCATAATTTGCCAAAATTAATTATTTTTCAAATACTAGGTCTAGTTTATGAAATTTTTTTTTAGATTATTTCAAAATCACTGACTCCAAATTAAAGTGTGCTGAAAGAAGCTTAAAAACCTCAATTAAAAAAAAAAGTTACTTTTGTGTGTTTATTTTAAGAATAACTTGCAGTCTGAGCAGTTCTTCGCACGTGTAAGCCTCGTCAACTTTAATACTATTCTAGCTATCTGCGAAATTTATATTTTTTACAATACCAAAAGGTGTTTTTTTTCTTTAAGTTTGGAAATTTCTTTATATCTCACATTTCATTACTTTCACCAACACCCTCTTATTTTGTAGTTTCGATTTATTTTTGTTTTTGAGTTTTTTTTACAATATTGCCAAATTTCAATGTTTTACCACACCAATAAGTGTTTGATAATTTTAGTTTCAGGTACTTTACCGTGTAGGGGCTATCCTTATTTTTAAATTTAAATTACTAACCTCCTCTGGTTATTTGTGTTTGTCTCTTTACATTTAGTAAAAATATTTCAATTTTCTACGGTTTTTTCGAAAAAGGTAGCCTATATCCCGGAACTCCATTTAAAATTTTGAGATTCGTATGATCAAATTTAAATCTACTACACCTAAAAGTTTTTTTTATAAACCCCACCCCCCTTTAAATTTCTTGGAGTCCAATTTTAAATTTGTCAGAGTTTACAGAGTTATTTTCAGGGATATATTTCTTTACTTGACTGCCGAATCTCAGTTTTCTACTACATTGAAAGTAGATAGTTGTAGTTTTGTAAATTTTTGACCCCTTGGATAATAAAAAAAAACTCCATGGTGTGATTCCGCAAGCGAGCTATACCGACCGAGCGGCCTCCACCGTTAGCGATGATAGTACCAACGTTTGCGGATAGAGGGTATCATGTGGTCAGCACAACTAGCTCTCAAGCCGTTAATATTAGTTTTTTAGACCGAAGCTGTTACTTATTTATATAACTCCTAATTTTTCCTCACGAGGCTGAGTTGACCCCGTTCCAGACCCACTATTTCACAGATAAATTTTGTAAACGCCTGGAATCGAACCCGGGACATATAGCTAGATCTGTAGCCAGGAACTATTACAACTAGATCATACATATTCATAGATTAATTTCAATAAGCATAGGTACTACATGTATTTGAAAAACTATAAACTCATGGCACACGGACTGAAGAGACAATTTGGGGGGGTGGGGGCTATGTACGTAATATGGCGCCTAGAAGTTAGGTGGACACGTGGACTAAACGTAAATCTCGTCTTTTATCGTATATCTGTGACAGAGTGGCCGGGGTGTTAATCTCTGTCGTGTGCACTGAGTGTTTTAATCAAATTTTTTCCACTCTCCCTCTACACTAATCCAGGTTATATCCATTCCCTCTAAACACATCTTTCTCACTAATAGTGTAGTTAAATGTGGATAGCCCGGTCATGTTGTTCAGGGCAAATAAATAATAATATAAAGAGAGCCAATGACCAATAGAGCTATTTTTACACTAAAAACAGCGTACAGTAAAAATACACAAATTTGTAACTAGATTAAAGTCCCTCTTCTTCTTCTACTACTAGAGTTACTATATAGGTTAATTTAAATATTTTTGACTTTGTTATTTTTTTGGAATATGTGATCATTTGCAAATGCAAAGTGTTTATTAAATAGCAATGAGTTAATTGGTGGTGAAATTGTGTCTTTACTTGCCCTACTTTTCATTCTAATTGTTAGAAACAGCACTCAAGTTGGCATTGGAAAACAATGTTTTGCGTTGCTTAGAGACTTTTGTAAACAAGATTATGATTCTTTACTGTTGTAATGGTAGATTGTATAGCTTTTGGAGATTTGTGAGACAATAGTACTTTAATGTTCTCTGTATTGTGATTTTACTGTATTCAAAATAATATATTCATTTTTCCGTATCAATTTGTACCTAACACTAATAATAATTATGTGTTAAGTATCTCGTTCTCCCCCACCTTCCCGTAAATTACTTCTGAAGGCAACCGGTTTTCAAAAATTTGTTGGAAGAAAAGATAGATAAATAGATTTGAAGAAAAGATAGATGAATAGATTTTAAAAGGCATCCAATCATCAATATTTCCAAAAGAAGATTATTCAAAATAGCTTATGAGAGCCAATGGCACACCCAAAATATTACTTT